>MEHQ01000140.1:820505-863071 GCA_008828725.1 Saccharina japonica | reverse complement strand
TTTTTTTTTTTTTTTTTTGGGGGGCGCATAGAAAATAAGACCAAATATTGCGAGTAAAAATAGGTAAAATATATAGGTTTTCGTGTAAACCGTAGGTCCTATTTACTATGGTCCCCCGTAGTAACTATACGGGGGGAACAGTAGTAATCAGAGCCAAATACGGGTGTGTAAACCTTGGGGGGATACCACTCTGAACCGGAATATAAGGATCGTTTGTATGTTAAAATTTCATCGAAATGGTCCTTATATTTCGAGCCAGAGTGGTACATGGTTTTTGAGGTCCACCGTATCTAGGGTTATGGTTACAATGCGTCCCCGAAAACAGGAAGCTCCGGTTCGGCGGCGCACCTGCTCGGGCAAGGTTGTGCGACGACGGCCACCCCAAGATTGCCGCCGCGAACAGAAGCGCGAGGCGTCGTGGTCGCCAGGGGCGGCCTCCCGGCGCGGCTGCGCAGCCGTCTACCCCACGTCGTCCCCCCGCTCGATGCCTGAGATAATCGCGCGCACGTGCAAGAGAGGCAGGGAGGGAGGGAGGGAGAGAGTCAAGGGTGATGTTGACCGTCGTGGGACTTCGGAGTACCTACATATCTGTCCCGAAATATAAGCAACTCGTCTCGATTGAGATAAAGCAGTAGGGCTGAGTACCTATCTCTCTGTCCCTAAAAATAATCACCTTTTATGCATTAAAATTCAATAAACGGTGCTTATGCTTCGGGACATAGTGGTATGTACATACGAGCGGGGGTTAAAACGGTCATATGACGCAAAAACGAAAACAAAAACAAAAACAAAAACGGGGTACAAGAAGAAAAAGAAAAACAGAAAAACGGGATACATACGATACATACTGACTGCTGACTGTAGTGACAAGTGACAAGACTTACATCCTTCACGAGGTCACACACACTCCGTTTATATAGCAAGGGCGCGGTCGAAGGATCACACGTACTGCTGCTGCTGTAGCTTTGGAAAGGATGAGCTTCGATGCAAATCTCGATCTCACGGCTTCTGTCTTGTCAGGGAGAAAAAACGTGCCTACGAGTATTATACGAATATGCAACATGCCAGCAAAAACATGGAGAGAGACGTTGTACCTGTCGTACTGCTGCTGCTGCTGTACGTACGTAGGAAAAACTGGTTTCCTAGGAATTTTCGAGGAACTTTATTTTGAAAAAAAAAAAGGCCTGACGACAGATGCCGACATAAAGTCAACTAACTTTATTAGAGGCTTACATAGGCCTTTCCACCGATCGCACGCAACGTTAAGTTTCGGCAATTGAAAAGCGAATAAATGAAACTTTGAAAAGCCCTCATACATATACCGGTATACCGGTATGTATATACATATACGTATATACTTCGAGTATCATATTTGCATCGCTCCGTTGATCACCTGGTCGTTGGATTGCTTGTTTGTTATCGGCGGGCTGCCTTCGTCGGTGCGCTGTCGGTTGTGCTGTCGGCTACACGTCGATCGGTCGGTCGGTCAGTCGATCGGTCGGCTGTCGGTAGCCCGCTAAGTCGGTATTTTAGTCGGCGGCCTTGGGGTTGCCGTCGGTCGTGCCGTGCCGTCGGTCGTACCGTAATTTGTAATTTGGCTGATCGATATTGTTAATATTAATTAATGCCTGATACTGCTGTGTACCAGGTACACCAGTTAACTGGCACAGCCAGGAAATAGACATACGAGTACTGGGATATTACTCAAGTGCGTGTGTTCTTCACATGAAACCGTCCTTGCTATTAATACCTGTCGAAAGTACAACAGTTTGGTTTTCATACGTTACAGTTTTCTTTCTTCTTTTTCGCATTTTCGCTTTTACTGTATTTTCGTTTCTTTCGTTTTTTTCAAGGCTTATCACGGTACTCGATAATCGAGACGGGACGGGACGGGACTGTTTTTACTTTTTTGGCGGGAAAAAAAATGAAGACGGGACGGGACGGGACGGTAAAATGACGACCAAACAGGTTTTTGAGACGGGACGGGACGGGACGGTTGGTGTACAATTTCTCAACGGGACGGGACGGTAATTTCAACGGGGTAGATTTTCACGACGGGACGGGACGGTAAAATTCAACGGATTTTTTTTCCACGACGGGACGGGACGGTAAATATAATTTTTCACGACGGGACGGGACGGTAAATATAATTTTTCACGACGGGACGGAACGGTAAATATTTTTCACAACGGGAAGTGACGGTCAAAAAAATAATTCACGACAGGACGGGAGGGACGTACCATGGGACCGAGTTTTCCTGTCCCAAAGGTAGTTGTATACTATTTTTTTTTTTTTTTTTTTTTTTTCCATCCCATTTATTATCTTCGCCCTTCCTTTCTCTCTCCTTCCTAGTCGTAACTCAGATCCGGGGTCACAAAGTAGGCTCTTCTCCCTCCTCCCCCACTACGGTTCTTGCCTTGCATTTTTATCGCGAGAAGATTTCAGCACTTTCTTCCCTCGTCGACTTGCGTCGGATTCCGCCTACCCACGCCACGAAGGCGCTCTCAGCAATTGGTTCCTTTTTATTTTTTCAAATAAAGACAAAATCTCTCACCACGGTGGGATTCGATCCTGGGTACCAATGATAGTAGTCTTTGAAGCTGACCACTACTCTACCGGGGCGATTAATTGCAATCTACCACAACGTATAGAAGTAGTATAGTGGTAATGCGGCACTGGATCATTGGATCAAAACAGTTGTTGCTCCAGAGAAACAACGAAAAGAAACACTCGTACGAATCGTACATTTTTTTATTTTATTTTTTCCATCTCATTTATTATCTTCGCACTTCCGTCTCTCCCTCCCTAGTGGTAACTCAGATCCGGGAAGTAGGCTCCTCTCCCTCCTCCCCCACTACGGTTCTTGCCTTGATTTTTATCGCGCAAAGGGTTCAGCCTTCCCAACGCTCGTCGATTTTCATCGAATTTTGCCAACTCACGCTCTCGCGCTTTCTGCTAGTCAATATATTTTTTGCGAGAAAAAGTGCCTATGAGCATGCACTCGGCGGGGCTCGAACTACCTTTCTTGACGCTAACAGGCTTCGTGGTTACCTGCTAGCCCACCGGGGCTTAGATTCGGTGATAGTACGTGAATAGAAATTAATCTTGAAATTCGTACGTATCCCCATATAATAAGATTTGGCGGGAAATTCGTATCCCCATAATAAAAAAAAAAACATTTTATTTCATATTCTGATATTTTAATGTTTCATATTCCGGAATTTTCGTATTTCGTTATTTCGTAAATTCGTAAATTCGTATAACTTTAATTTAATTTTAATGTACATACCAATGTGAAAAAACAAATTTTGTAAATTCGTAGATTCTTGGTGGGAATGATGGGAAGAGACAACGGGCAGGTGTGAATCTTGGCGGGAGAGACAAGTTTTGTCGGCGGGACGGGACGGTAAAGACAAGGGTGCATGACGGGACGGGACGGTAAATTAAATTATCTCGACGGGACGGGACGGTAATTTTCAACGGGAGCTATTTTCTTGACGGGACGGGACGGTAAAGTTCAACGGGGCAGATTTCGATGACGGGACGGGACGGTAAAGTTCAACGGTTGGAGATTTGTCGGCGGGACGGGACGGGACGGGATTTGACGGGACGACGGGAACAGTTTAACGACGGTTTAACCGTCCCGTCCCGCCGTTACCGTCGTTACCGTCCCGCCAAAATACCGTGATAAGCCTTGGTTTTTTTTCTCTCTTTCACGCATCTGGATTGCTAGCAGGGTGTCGTGCCTGTCGTGTATGGCATCGCACTATTGTCTGCTCGGCTTATTGCAGTATAGAGGTGTTCCCCCTTTGCCAATTACCCGGGTACGAGTAACACTTCATACTCGCCGAGTATTTGGGGTTCGGGTATCCGGGTACCGGGTACTCGGGTACTCGGTTTGAACGGGTACTCGGGTACCCGGGTACCCGCTGGTTTACCTTGGAAATCCCGGAGATGGCAACTTATCATGCCTTAAATCACGTCCCTTGGGTATTATTTGGTACATGTTATCGAGGAAACCCTTTTCAAAATGAAAATGATGGTTCATGCACCACATCTCACACCACACTCGAGGTGTTACCCTGCCAATTACCCGGGTATTCGCGAGTATTACCAGACACCGGTACGGGTAACACTTCATACTCGCCAAGTATGTGGATCCTGGGCACTCGGGTACCCGGCTGTTAGACGGGTACCCGGGTGTTAAGCGAGTACCCGCTGTTAAACGGGTACCCGGGTACCCGCCCTGAATGGCCGTAAATACTCGCGAGTACCCGGGTATTTCCACCCAAAAAATGGCGGGTACCCGTTCAAGACGGGTACTCGTCGGGTAACACCTCTACTACTGTATTGCTGTATTGCAGTATCTCTTCGTAATGTGTCGTGGTTTTGTGACCACAGGCCTTTAATCTCTCTAGGATGAAGAATCGGCACGGACACTGGGTGTGCTGGATGTCCACGGATCTTTGAAATAACTGTTAAATGTGAACACACACACAACTGTTACTACTCAGAAGCATTGGTTGGTCTGGCTACGAGTCGTTCTGAGACCCCCACGTGCCCCGTTAGAGGGTATCCGCCCCACGCCACGTCTATTGAGAAAATAGACTGCTGCTGTTGCTGCTGCTGTGTTACATCTATTTAGTGATTCCCCCTAACTGCTGTGTGGCGTGAGCACTGCTTCTATTTGTACACAAAATACAAAAAACGAGAAACAAAAAAAATAGTAGAGCTCTATATAGTGTATAGACGATGATGTATGTACTACTCATACGTCTTAAAATATTACAATATTAATGTGTGACATTGGCACATATTTTATACATTGACATCTTGTTGAGTCTACTGACTGCTGCTGTACGGCACTCGTCGCCCCCCCGGCCATTGTCAGGAATCATTGCATCTGCTGTTGCTTTCACATTAAACCGTTTCTTTCTACAACATACTCGTATAATCAACAAAATCAGTACCACCGGTGTACGTCGTGATTCTAGAGCAGTATACTTCCAAGCACACTCGTAATGTACGGTGTGCATTGCTATACTCTGGCGAGCAGTACGTTGTACGTATATAGCTCGTAGACCCCGTACCAGTAGCATGATCACGCACATGAACACAACATGAACACAGCATGAACACCACACGAGTGTAAAACACAACAGGAAAACCCTCGTGAAACAACACGGCAAGTTGCAACGCAATCTGCTTTATGTTACCATATGCCTGTGTACCTGGGGGTATCTATAAGCTTATACGATCTGTTTTCTTTTTCTTTTTTTGTCCATCCCATTTATTATCTTCGCCCTTCTTTTCTCTCTCCCTCTTTAGTCGTACACTCAGATCCGGGGTCACTAAGTAGGCTCTTCTCCCCCCTCCCCACTACGGTACGTGCCTTGTATTTTTATCGCGAGAAGATTTCAGCACTTTCTTGCCTCGTCGACTTGCGTCGGATTCCGCCTACCCACGCCACGAAGGCGCTCTCAGCATTTGGTTCCTTTTTATTTTTTCAAATAAAGTCAAAATCTCACCACGGTGGGACTCGAACTTGGGTACCAATGCTATTAATAGTAGCCTTTGAAGCTGACCACTAGTCTACAGGGGGGACCTGCTGGAATCTGGTGTGTATAACGTAAGTATTATACGTATGTACGACATATGATACAAGATACAGGGTAATGTGATGGGAAGAGTATGAGTACGATCCATTTTTATTTTACCTGGTGAGTACCTACACGAACGATAAATCATCAAGTCCACCGATCACGGCCCACACCAGCACGGAGACCCACGCGGCGAACTTTCGGTGGGTTGGGTTGGAGTCCACCATGCAAACATAGTCGTCACCTGGTACATGAAGCCGGTCGCCCCGGTGGTATAACAGGTAACCACGAAGCCTCTTAGGTTGGAGGTCGAGGATTCGAGTCTCCGTATGGAGCTTTTTATGTCAAATGACACCAACTGCTGTCGAGAGCGCATATTATAGCGTGGGTAAGCTCAATTCGACGAGAGTTGACAAGGGAAGAAGGTGCTGAAATCTTCTCGCGATAAAAATGCAAGGCAAGAACCGTAGTGGGGGGGGAGGGAGAAGAGCCTACTTTTGTGACCCCGGATCTGAGCTACGAGTATTAATAGTAAGGAGAGAGAAAGGAAGGGGGAAGAAAATAAATGGGATGGGAAGAAAAAAATAAAAATAAAAATACGGAGCGCTCGTTCCCGCGCACCGCTGCTGGGATATCGTAAGCCCGACATACGAAATCCTCGAGCTCACAGCTGTTGTTTTTTTAATTTTTTTAATACATACATACCGAAACGGCACCAGGTAGGCCCGGCAATGAGAAATTCCTGGAGTGACCCTCAGAGAGTTAGTCTTATGTGTTGGTCCAAGGCTATGGGTCACCATCTTTATATCGTATCCGGTTTATTGTCCACCGAAGGTATTGAAACGCGATTTTGTATATGTACGAGTATCATACGAGTACAGCAATGCCCTGGAGGTACTTTTATTTTCTTATTGATGGCGGTTATTCAGAATGTATGTATATGCCGCGTGCTTCGAATGAACTCCCATTGCGCGAGTGCTGACAGCCGGACACAAAGATAATTAACCGCTCGTACTGCTGTTGTTAACTACTTGTGCATTAAGTAGGCCGCATGTATTTGGTTGTCGGGGATGCTGACTCCCAAAAACAACATGCCACTAGGTATGTGAATAATAAGTGGAAACTAAACTTGCATATGATGCTAACCTGTGTGCGTAGCGAGAGGAGCTTAATAACAGCCGCCAGGAATCGACGAACATGCTGCAAAGTTCCACCCTCTGACGCTTCTATGTACCAGGTACCGGTATATGGTACGAGAATGCATGCAACAGGAAAATAAATACCACAAAGCGGCCAATCCGCCTACGATCATACGTGTGTATATACTTCATTTAGCATCCATCACCCCGAATGCACCCTCGCGAAAATGATGTATTTCTTACTGCAACTTGGGCTGAGTGCTGCTCTTTTTTATATTGCTCTTGTTACCGATATAGGTCGTCAAAACGAGGTCAAATTCCATAAAAGCAAGCCTTATCTCGTTCTTATTATTAATAGTAATAATAGGTTACCGATAAGGCCGTCAAAACGAGGTCAAATTCCAAAAAAAGCAAGCCATATCATCACGTTCTTATTATTAATACTCGTACGAGCTGGTCCGGCCGAGACGATATTGCTGTATTCGCCAGCTTTTTCCCAGCTCAATTTTGCGAGTTTGGAACTGAAACTTTGCATAGAGCTTCATTAGAGTACAACCGAACGACTCAAAGCGGGTCTTTTTTATTTTTTTGAAAAGGCGGACCTATATGGCCGTTTCAAGAAAAACACAGATCACGTTTTCGCAAATATTTAGGGAAAAAAAAACAAAAACAAAAAAGACCCGCTTTGAAGCTGTAGACGAAAGCGATGCGAATCACGTGGGGAAAAAAAAAACGAAAAAAACGAAAAATTGGGCTGGGAAATCCATTTTTCGTGTCAAACATCATAACATCTTGAATTTGTATTGCGGATACTAGACACGTCATATCTCCTGATATACAATGAATTAGGGGATGGTGAGGATATCGACCGTCTTGTCATGCCTCAAGGAATGTTCACACCAAGAATCGGCCTCATCCGCTGTCCAATGGTTTCGGACTTTCGTACCGACTTTAGTATCGAGACACCCCCGTAAGTGTCGGGATTTGCTCAACATGATGTTTCTCGACGAAAACAACTCGGATTCGAAAAATTCTGACGTCTGCATATGCGCTGCAGGCCTGGGAACACTGCTGTAAAATTTGGAGTCCTAGTATTTCCAAACGCTTGCGGAAACGATAATAGAACGAAAATCAATTTTACGGCTGGACCAGCTCGTAGTACTACTAGGATATTTCTTTCCAGGTATTCGTGGAACTACACTGTCTGTATGCTAGCGTAACATCACACAGCAGAGACTGCATGGCTCGACTAAGAATATGGAGTGGGAGTGTCGTTTCAAGTTACAAGCTCACAAGTTACAAGAAAAAAGTCAGCAGCAGTTATCCGTACGTACAGCAGTCTACAGCAGCAGTACAAGGTACATGCGATGCAGTTTTGGTTATGTTCTGTGAGTGGCGTGGGCATCTACAGAACTGCCGGGTACCTTTGTACAGCAGTACCGTACCAGGCACCAGGCACCAGGCACGGGGGGCGACGTACGGAATCAGGTAGCAGGTAGATTCTACGCTATTAATAAGTCACTTATTTTTGGTACGTATTTGTGTGAAAATAGTACCAGGTAAGTACGAATATTTATACCAGGTAGTAGTTACGACAGACAGTGCGAGACGATGCCGGGACTCGTGGGTACGCTAGAGGTGTTATACCCTTTTGCCAATTACCCGGGTACTCGTGAGTATTGCCCGGCTTGCTACTGCTTTAATACCCGTCACGGGTACGAATGGCACTTCATACTCGCCGAGTATTTGGGCCCCGGGTACTTGGGTACTCGAGTACCCGGTTCAAACGGATACCCGGGTACCCGGGTACCCGCTGGTTTTGCATCGGGGATCACGGGGATGGCACCTTATCATCCCCTAAATCACCCACCCTGGGTAGTACTTCGTACATACATGCTTTCCGGACAAACTTTTCAAAGTGGAATTGCTGTCTCATGCCTCACATCTCACACGATGAATATTAATAGTTACTCGCGAGTATTTCCCGGCTTGTTAATTCCTGTCAAAGGTACGGGTAACACTTCATACTCGCCGAATACTTGGGCCCCAGGTATCTGGGTACCTGGGTGCTAGACGGGTACCCTACTGTTAAACGGGTACCCGGGTACCCGCCCAAAATGGCCGTAAATACTCGCGAGTATCCGGGTATTTTGTTCTCACAGTTGGCGGGTACTCATTTAAGACGGGTACTCGTCGGGTAACACCTCTATCGTAAGGACCAGGTACACACCTGTGCCCGTCCCCGTGCTCAAGGGTTCGAGTGTTTCGAGAGCATCAACAAACAGAGTACATCCGCACCAGCACTCGTAGTGGCTGCTGTGTTTCCTGGATTCCTGGATACCTGTATCTTGCATCATACCATACGTATGGTGCTGACAGTAGACAGAATTTATACCAGGTATTGATTTGGCAAATATTTTCGCGAACCGCGCTTCGGATGAGTCGTTTGTTGTCGTATATATCTCCGCCTCCAGCCACCTCGATGATGGCTGCTGTTATGCGCTCCTTGCCGTCTCTGTTAGCACGACTTCGAGCAACGGTCGGCTAGTCGCCGTGATAATACACTAGCTGTAGACCACTGCTGCTGTCGAAACGCGATGCACGCATCTCACGCATCTCAAAGCTCAAGGAGGGTAGATCGGATTATGGGCGAGTCGGCGGGACTACTTGATTGACTACGAGTACTACCTGTCTGTTGTGGACGAGTACCACATCCTTCTTTCCTTTGCGACGTACGCGATGAAACAAAAAACCGTCCTGAGCTGCGCAAGCTCCAAGCAGAGCTGGCGTTACTCACTGGTATCGGCGTTCTATCGAGCTGATCGCTCGAAGTCAGGACTCTGTGCGCAACAGCGGACGGTTCTGGTGTCACTCGTCCGTTATTAGCAAGTGCACAACACAAGTAAAGGCGGTGTGGTTTTGACGGTTCTTCTTTTCGGGCGCGCGGTGCTGGTGCTGCTTGCTGCATCGACTTGCTTAGCTCAACACAGCGAATAATCGAGACCTTGGCTCACCGACACGAACGGGAAGCCCTTCGTTTCATCCTCAGAGCTGGGGCGGGAGTCTTCGAGAAGTTTTACCCGCCAGGCTACCGTCCGCCGTTCCGCTTCTGCTGCTGTGCTCTGTCGCAGTCGCACAACTTTTAGCGCTGTCTCTTAAATAAATCCCCGTTTTCCGAACCAAAAACGCCTCTACATACATATGAAACCCTTTTCTACACCAAAAGACCAAAAGCACCTCGAGAGTCGAGAGACACAACCCGCAGCAGCAACAGCAGCAGCAGCAAAGCAGAAGTGCAATAGAAAAAGGAAGGTGAGATCTAGGATATCCTCTCGATGCATGTAACTAATTCTGCTTTTGCCCCGGCGGATCCGTCGGCGCGATGCAGCCATCGGTGGTGTTACCCACAGGGTCAAAAACCTTGGCTTCCCTCCTGTGCGGCGGTGATCAATCATCTTATTGGCGCGCGGGCGTGGGGCATCCACTATCTTAGTGTTGTGCCGCGCACCGCCTGCCGTGCAAAGGTGATGCTGCGAAGACCCGTATGGTGGTGTCGGCATGTGTTTGATGCGATTGCTCGGTCGACGAGGCCAAGCCCTCTGTGGCGGCAATTGAAAAAAAAATGAAAGAAAAGCAACGCAAAACTTTGTTTTTGGATCAATGGGATTTTGTTTTTCGCGCGAGCAAACCAAGTGTGGGCTCCCCCTGCTCGAACTGCACAACTCGCCCAGTGTTCTTACATTTTTTCATGAGGAGGGCGGGGGGGCAGTGGGGGGGGGTGGATACGGACAGAAAACACTCCTGAGCTCCGGTAATGGTACGGTCTCCTCGCGTAGTCCGTCACGCTCAATGGTGCAGGCAGCTAACATTGGCACATCCAAGGGCATCAAGACTCAAGACCCCCTCTTGCTGTTATCGTCTTGCAGGCCCCTCTCACCTGCTCGTCCTCCTCTCCCTTGTCCTTCTCGTTTGGTCTTTTAATGCCATTTCGTATTTCGTCCTTTTTGTCGAATTTCAATTTGGTGACTCGTGGGGGTTTCCGCAAAGCAGGCGGGGCTTGTCTGTTGCATCTCACGTCTTCGCTTCGCTTGTTGGCGGAGGCGGCTTGTCCCTGAGGAGGAGGAGTGGGAGGAACATTGGCCACCATGCAGTGCGCAAGTGAGTGTCGTCGTATTGATGGGGTATTTTGTCTGCTTACACGCAGGCAGTTGACTTGATGAGGGTTGCTTACCACTTATTCGAGAAAATGGTTAGATTCCGGTATAACTTACCCTAACCCTAAGCCTAAGCCAATCAGACCAACCCAACCCTGACCCTAAGCCAATCAGATCAACCCAACCCAGCCAATCAGATCAACCCAACCCTGACCCTAAGCCAATCAGACTAACCTAACCCCGACCCTAAGCCAATCAGACAAACTCTCGAAAAAGTGGTAAGCTCTGTAAGTGTATGTTTGCGCGCCGTCTCTTGGGTTTCCATTGGGCGTCTTCATAGTGCCGATTGCATCGTAATACACGTACTCGAACATGCTTGGTATTCTCTCGTGTATTGTATGTACTCGTATACATCGTAGGGGACCGCTGCTCCTGCTGCTGCTTGCTATTGCTGCTCATGCTCGTGCTACCTCTACTAAATGTGTATGCTTGGTACGAATCATGTAGTTGGGTTGCTTTTTTTCGCGGTGCTTGGCCTCTTCCGGCGTGATTTACTCCTCAAGGGCACACGTAACAACAGCACTGCGTAAATAGAAACAAAACGGGACACGCAACGAAAATGGCGATTTTTTTTTAGGAATATTCAGATCCTTACTCGTATACAGTCGAGACATGTTCGATACGTTCGACGCGAGTCGACGAGGGAAGAAAGTGCTGATTTTTTTTCGCGATAAAAATGCAAGGCACGTATGTACCGTAGTGGGGAGGGAAGAGAAGAGCCTACTTTAGTGACCCCGGATCTGAGTTACGAGTAAAGAGGGAGAGAGAAAAGAAGGGCGAAGATACTAAATGGGATGGGGGGGGACGCATCGGTCAGCGTGTGTACCCTCCCCCCCGGTGTCGAGCAAATCGGCTTGGGAACTCGTCCGAGAGGGTGTGTTACCTTATCACCCAGTGTGTTATATTATCACCCAGTGTGCTATCTTATCACCCGGGTGATACGGCGATATTGTTGTGACACTCAATAACCCTTTTTTACACCACCGATTATCTTAGTCTAATTCCAAGTAATTTGTCCCCAAAACGGGATTGCTTCCCTTAAGGGGTTAATCAGGTCCACAATTATTTGCGTATATATAGCAGACGAGGCGCGGAGGGGAGTGGGGAGTTGCCGCGAAAGAGGCCGTGCGCGTACGGGTAGGGGGGCTATGTATAATACGGGTATGACGAACAAACCTGTCGTGCGGTAGCTGAACGCACGCCACACGATGTGCACGGCGTGGTCCGTACTGATGGTGCTGAATTTTACGAAACACAATAGGACAAGAAACGTTATTTTCAGCGGCTGGCCGGAGAGGGAGGGACACATGCTACGAAAGCCACGCCCCCATTTTTTTTTTTTTATGAGGCTGGCCACTTCAGGAGCTCTATACGTACCTCATGCAAAACGTTTTGCTGGAGGAAAATGAACGGCTATCATACCCGACGAAAATCTCCCATGGTCTTAAGTGTAAAACGACAAATACTGCAACACAAGAATGAACGCTGAACGAATATGCCTTTAATAGATCATTCAGAAAACGTTTCAGCCAAAAAAAGGTATACCATCGTATACCTCTATCGTAGCACGCGTCGAGGGCGTTACAGCGTTACAGCAGTACGAGCAGCAACGAGTGCGGCAATGGGCTTCGTCACGGCAGGCACCTTGTTATTGCATCACCCCCCCCGAAAGTCTCAGACGCCTGCGAGTATCATGAGCCCATCCTGTTTTGCGTTGTACGGACATATTAATAGGAAGTACCTGGCGTGTACGCATGCATCATATATAGGCAGATGATATAATACATACGTATTATACGGCGGTCGGTAACAAGCACTCTTGCAGACAGCAACTCTCAAACACGATAGTGCAGCACACCGATAAATGTTCGTCCGCGAAACGTTTGTACCCGGCGTGGATTAATATCGTAGCGAACTCCCACCGAGACCTTCCCCTATTTCGTCGAGAATAAAGCCTCCCGACAGGTGTGACTGTTTTCTCTCTCGACGTTACGTGTAAGTATGCGTCATACAAAAAACAGGGAAGGAATTGTGTGATGATTTGCGATGCTGGTGACTGTATGCAACGCTGGCCGGTGCGTCTCTCGCCCTTGGTTGATACAGAACCGTCCAATTTACCCATCGCTCCAAAATAGTTTTCGGACGACGACAACAACGACGACCGTGGACCCGAACCAAACCAAAGTAAACCGAACCAACCGAAACAAACCAAACTAAACCCTATGCGCGGGGTGTGTTACTAGGCTCCTTTACGTTGCAGCTCGGACGCACCTCCTCTATACCAATTTTGATCCCCCCCCCCCCTGAAGTGAGTCCCAAAATGATCAATACCCGCCCCCCCCCCCGCTCCCGCCTCCTTAAATGTGTGTTTGTAGTATCGGGACAGACGCCGGAGGTCCCCGTGGTGTCGAAGAAGTCGGGCCACCTCTTCGAGAAGCGGCTGGTCGTCAAGTTCATCGAAACCGAGGGAACGGTAGGGGGGGGGTCGCAGTGGTACTCACACACATGTGCTCAATATCTGGACCGGACAACGCCCGTAGGAGAGGTTGTAGTAGTAGTAGTTGATGTATTCTGCTGTTGTGAAAGTAGCGCTACTGTCCTGTCCGCCCCCGCTCGTTTGCCGAGGGAGGGGGGGAGGGAAGGAGGGACGATTCGCGGGGTCGCGGGCTGGAATACGTGGGAAGGCTAATGGCTCCGGGGAGTAACTCGTGTGAGCGTCAGATCAGCATTTTTGTTTCGGCGTCTTGCTTAACAGAGCTAGACTACAGCAGCAGTAGCATTGTACCAGGGTAAGCAGGAAGCGCATACTCGTACCTGTGTTGTCACTCCGGTGGGGGCGCGGGTTGTCGCCTATCCCGCGTCCTGCTGCTGGTGTGCAAGGCGCTAATATTTTATCTTGCGGTGACGTCTATTTGGAGAGTTTTGGCCGTGGGCGTTACGCGATTTGTCAGCCATCCCAAGCCACCACAGAGCAGCAAGAGCCACGCCAAAAAATCGATCGCCCTCTTGTGTGCAAAACTGCAGCGTGGTTATGAGAAACGTGCGCCAGTATATACCGGGTAAGAGGCAAGGCAAGGCAAGGCAAGGCAAAGCAAGGCGAGGTACAGCAGTTTTTTGCTGCCGCTCGCCTCGCGAAGAGTGTGTCTGGCCGCCTTGCTCAGCACACGTCCTACGAGTATTACAGGAGGCATTCCACCATGGAGGGGATGCTCCCGGTGCCCCCCCCCACCACCACCCCCTATGCTGTTGTCGTCCGTCTGCCTGTCTAAACCCGCCAAGCAACTTACGCCGGCCATGGATGTATTCGTGCATGGTTGCTGCCCCTGCGAGCCCCACTGATCTCTGACGGTTCTCTACTTAACGCTGCTGCATGTGCGTGTACCGGCAGTGTCCCGCTACGGGCGAGGAGCTGGCAGTAGATGACTTGCTGGAGCTTCGATCAGACAAGGCGGTCAAGCCCCGCCCTGTCGAGGCCGCCTCCATCCCCGGCCTCTTGGCTATCATGCAGGTGAGCGCCTGAGGCGTTAGTGTGTGTGTCGGGAGGGGGGGGAGGGGGGGTGTACTCATGTCGTGCACGGCCGTAGTCGTACGACCATAGACCTTTGCATCCCTACAATGCCGGGACGGAGCACGTCGGGTTTTCACTCATGTGTTGCGTGCCTTAGTCTTTTGACTATTGACCATGCATCCCTTTCGAGACGGAGGGGGGCGGGGCGGGGGAGTTGGCGGCAGAATGAGACGCGCGCGAAATAAAGTAGTTTGTTTTTTTTTGCTGCGCGATGTGCACTGCTGTAGGAGAGTATTATACATATCTGTTTTTTTTTTATTTTTCGAGAAAGAGATGGGGAGGGGGGGGGGGGGTCCTGCTCCTTCTGGGAGAAAAACACACGAGGCTACTCCTGCTGTACGACCCCAGTATACAGTAGGTACACCGCGTAGTTTACGCACCATAACGGGGAAAACAAATAAAAAATCGAAAAATTTCGCGTCGTTTCTGTGTTCACGGTGTTTCTTGTCGAGCCCTTCGACCGAGCTCATGAATCTGCCAGCTCCTCCTACGAGTGAGTACACACGGGGTTCTTACGTTCCCGTCTCTATTGCCGTCCGCCCGTGTCTGTGTCCGTGTCTGTGCCCGCCTGCCTGCCTGCCTGTGGCCTTGAGCAGAACGAGTGGGACGACCTGATGCTCGAGACGCACACCCTCAAGCAGCACCTGGACCAGACGAGGCAGGAGCTGAGCCAGGCCTTGTACCAGGTGAGATCGCACACACCCTTCCGGGGGGGGGCGGGGGGCCTAGAGGGCCCGGGACGGCGCTGGCGGGCATCGGCTCGAGCGTAAGCTAGAGCTATTAATTATGAATACTATCTTGTAGAGCACGGACGCTTTGTTTATTTGACATTGTCGGCGTTCCATGGCAGGGAGAGAGTAATGGGGGCTGCGCCAAGCCCGGTCCCGAGGTATTGGGTTCGCGCGCGTGAGCGTTAGCGGAATCGTTCCATGTTTCTTTTTGTTTTGTTGCCGTGCGCCACGTTGTCGTGATCCACGTTGTTTTTTAATCGTTCAAGGTTGTTTGTTCGGTACACGTTTGGTCGTCGCACGTTGAGTCCCACGTTAGTTGTTCCACGTTGTTCGTCCCACGTTTTCGTCCCACGTTGTTCGTTGCTCGTTGTTCGGTACACGAAATCGCTTATCCAGACCGTTCCAAGTAGTCGGGCCGTGTTCCGTATCCCATTCTGCCAGTATATACTACTGTATCAAGTAGTCATACTTGGTAGTACATCGAATATCATGGACGGATACATATGGAGCCGGTAGGTCATGTTTCCTCCCCGGGGTGGCCAGCCAAAGGCGTTTCGTTCGCCGCCGGACCTCATCACGCCGATTTGCCAACAATGCCCGGCTTTTGCGCCGCGCGGTTTTGTTCTCTGGGCGGCGAGGCGGTCGAGGGGTCGTGATGGCTAAGGTTGTGCTGGTATAGCCCTGGCCGTCGGTCTAATGGTTGTGTTAGTGTTTTGGCTCGGTCGGTGCTTTTCCCCCGCGATGTCGTCGCTGGGAGACGCTAGTTTTCTGTGTTGCGGCGGTTTGACGATCTGACCTGACGTATGCGCTTCGAGGTAGTTAAGCGCCGTAACGACCGTGTTTAGGTGCTGTCTTCGCCACCACCCCCCCGTCCCCCCGTCCCGTCTCGCACCCTCGCCCCCTGCGTCTGACTGTGCCGGTGCTTCGTGCCCGGCCCCTCTCTTCTTTTCCCTCCCTTTCTCCCACTCCTCTCCCCGTCTCTCTCCCTTGCCCTCTCCCTCCCCCCTCTTTTTGTTTTATCTGTCTATCTCTCTCCCTTCTCTCCTCTCTTTCGCCCCCCCCCCCTTCCCTCTCTCTCCCTTCTCCCCTCTATGTCCCTCCCTTGCCCTCTTGTCCTTTTGCCCATTTGTCGGCATGTGTGCCTTGCATTTTTGTGTGTGTGTTTTCCGTGCAGAACGACGCGGCGTGCCGCGTGATCGCACGTCTGGTGCGCGAGAGGGACGAGGCTAGGTCGGAGTTGCAAACACAGAGGATTGCGCTGGCACAGGCGCAGGCGGCGGCCCCCGCAGCGGCCGTGGTGGAAGGTCAGTCTCGCCCCTCCCCTCCCCTCCCCCCCCCCGCGGCCCATTGCCAAGTAGACCTACCGGTATTCAACTGCTGTTGCTGTTATGCGTCTATACGCCATTTCTTGGCTGCCGCTTATCGCTACCATGCACCGTCGCTTCGCCGGGCAGGAAGCTTTTTTGTTGCATGTTAATCTGCTCGTGGTATGCGTATTCGTATTTGCGCCACCTTGTGTGCACGTGCGCTTGACAGTTTTTTGCGTTCTTGTCGTAGTGAGTTCCCCCCCCCCCGCCCCCCCCCCCCCCCGTGTTTTATAACATCCTGTCGGCACAACAAACGTTCCGGTCCGTGTGATGAGCCTATGTATGGAGAGGCCAGAGCAAAGAAGGGGGTGATGGGCGGGGAGGGTGGTGGTCGATAGACGCCCAAGCGACTGACTGGCTGGGCTGTAACGGTCGACGTGCGGAGAATCGCAACACGTTTGGCGCTGTATTTTTTTCCCCCCGGTGCGAACGCACACGTAGAGTCCTTTTTTGTCTTTCTGCAGCGGCACCGACGCTGTGCGGACTGATCTCGCGCGTCCGATCTTGCTTGGTGTCGCCCGCCCTGTGGCGCTACAGCTAGTGTTACCCCGATTGTGCGATGCTAAATATATACCACGGAATATGAGGACCTTGTGTATGTTAACATTCAATTGAAATGGTCCTTATATTTCGGACCAGAGTGGTACGAATACTTGAAGCCCCGGCCAAGGATTAAAAAAAAAAACATCCCTACGAGTACACCAAAATGCATGGGAGTTTGTTCCCCAAAAAAAAAACGTGGTTGCGGTTCTAAGGGAGTTGACTCCAGTAGAGCTTATCACTATGTTCGATGCTACTACGTTTGGTTGAGGTTCACTCTGTACGAGACAAAGGGAACAGTCGTAGACAATGGTTGATTTGGTCTGATCTGATTGGCTTATTAGGGTTCCCGTTCGAGTTTCGTTTCTACTCGTTTCGTGCACAGGGTATGTACAAGTATATCAACCATGCTAGTCTCGAATAAGTGGTGAGCACCCCCTCGAGGGTTGACTTGACGCTGGCACCATAACGAAAATGATGCCACTCTGATCTCTTCCAAGTATTTTTTTCCTCAATAATGTTGGCGTACTTCTACATAAGAGGTTTTATAAGAAACCGGGATGTTTTTCCTACGAGGGTTGGTCTTGGCATGAAGTAATAGCGTTCTCGTCCGTATATATAGCACAGCGCTCACAGAGGTTTCGTACGTACCACGTATACGCACCCTCCTCTTCGTTTTGTATCACGCTCCTGTTTCCTGTTCATTTGCAGTACGTACGTAATTTTTTCCCTTGTTTTTTGTTTTTGTTTTTTGTGGTCGGTGTTTTTTTTCTTCGTATTTTGTGGTGGTGGTGGTGGTGGTGGTGGTGGTGATGTCGTGCTGTACCTTGCAGAGATGCAGACGGAGGAGGACGGAGAGGAGGGAATCTCGGATGCCGTGCACGCGCAGATGCAGGCGAAGTGGAAGGAGCTCTCGAAGAAGAGGTGCGTGCGTGCGCGCGTCTTTTGCTTGCCGACTTTTTTATTTATGTTTCGTTGCATCCGTATGATAGTTCGCGCGATCGAAGTATTCCACGCAGCTTGCAAAGATGAGTTTCGACGATATTCTCGATCTCACACTTTTTTTTTCTTTTCTTTTTGTTTTGCATCTATACGTACTTCTGCGTGGGCTGTTTATCGTGTTTTATCTTTCAGGGGTGTATGCGGCGGGGGCTATCCATAGAGGGAGGTGGGGAGGGGAGGGAGGGGGCTACGCTGGTGCTCGAAAATCGGAGCGTGATGCAGATGATTTATGAACGCGAAAGCGCGGACGAGTAGAGAGGGAGACATACGCAAAACGGCAGAACCCCCGTACTGCTAAAACGGTGACGCAGCTTCCTCCACGTTTTCCATGTACGAGTTCGTAGTGCTCTTCTTTGTTTTTGTTGCGCTGGCCATCTTTCCATGTCTTATCGATGTCCCCGACCCCCTCCCCCCCGTCCCACCAGTCCTCAGGATACCTGGGGGCCTGAAACGAATGAGTACAATAAGTCCTCAGGGGACGTTTGGGGGCTTAGGAGGTTGGAGTCCCGCCACACCTATGGGTCTGAAAAGACTGAGTCCTTCCAGCCCCATTGTACCTGAGGGGCTGAAAGGGCATGATATCCACCAGTCCCCAGGGTATATATATGCATTTTTTTGCCATCCCATTTATTGTCTTCGCCCTTCCTTTATCTCTCCTACCTAGTCGTAACTCAGATCGGGGGTCGCACAGTAGGCTCTTCTCCCTCCTCCCCCACTACGGTTCTTGCCTTGCTTTTTCATCGCGAGAAGATTATAGCACTTTCTTTCCTCGTCAACGCTCGTCGGATTGTGCTTACCCACGCTATAATATGCGCTCTCGACAGTTGGCGTTATTTGAGAATCAAATTCTCCATACAGAGACTCGAAACCTCGACTTCCAACCTAACAAGATTCGTCGGTACCTGTTAGACCACCGGGGCGACCGGTTATACTGTATGCAGGGGCCTGAATTAACGAGTTCCATCTGTCTCGACGGTCCCTGAGCCCCTGAGCCTGAGAGGACTGTTTGTCGGTTTTGAATATTATGGATTGCAGAATACGATGGCTGCATTCAATTGTCGATAGAGTCAACGCTAAACGAAAAAACAGACAGTGCTTTTTAAATGGAGTTGTCTGAGCGTAGTTGTTCATTGCCTCCCCCCCCCCCGACTATACCGAGCAGTACAATGGCGGGAAGAGGAGGTAAAAAGGGCACAAGCACAATACGGACGGAGTAAGTAAAACTACGTCAGGATGGAAGGAGTATGTAGGTTGCTGGTAGTAAGAGTAAAATATATGGTTGAGAAGAAGAAGAAAGGTGTACAGAAAAACGTAATTAATAAAACGAACGATAGGACTTTCATGGCGGGATGGAGCGACTGTGTGGGTAAGGGAAAAAACGATACCGGACAAACGAGCCGGAGTCACAGACACGGAAATATAATTGCATTAGATAAGAGCATAAAACGGTCATAAAAATGGGTCGTAGTTTGAAGGGGAGGGTGAAACAATTGTAGAGCTTTATTAACGCAAGCTCTTTAATAGGAACGCCCACAACCAACGAAACGCTCGACGCATAATTCGAGAAGGAAACCAACGCGTGGGCAGAGATACACGTAGAGGCCTCAGAAAGGGGACACAGTGGTTCAGGCGACGCTCTCCGGGCACACCAAGCGCGTCACGGACGCGTGCTTCCACCCCACCAAGGAGCTGCTGCTCACGTCCTCGGCGGACAAGACGGCGCGCGTGTGGCAGGCTGTGGAGGGCGGCGAGGGCTACAAGGTCGCGCACGTACTGGATGACCACGAGGGGGAGGTGGTCGGGGCTACGGTGCACGCGACGGGCGACTTCGTCGCCACGGCTTCTAAGGATAAGAGCTGGGCGTTCTACGATATCAACCGGTGTGTTTGCTGTGGGTGTTTTGGGTGTTTTGGGAGTTTTGGGCGTTTCGGGTGTGGCTGTGGTGGGTGTGTTGTGGGTGTTGGGTACTGTTGTGGTTTGATTTGGGTGTGTTGTGGGTGTTAGATGTGTTGTGGGTGTTGGGTACTGTTATGTTTTGTGCATGCGTTGTGTGGTGTTGGGAATGTTGGGAGTGTCGAGTGTTGTGGTTTTGGGTCGTGTGTAGTGCGTGTGTTGTGTGTTGTTGGGGGTGGGGAAAATTGTGTTTTGTTATTACGGAGGACCATAGTAAATAGGACCAAATATTGTTGGTAAAAATGGATACATATATAGGTTTTTGTGTATACCGTACGTCCTAATAGCTACGGTCCCCCGTGATGCTGCAGGCTTGTGTAGGATGTTGTGTGTAGGATGTTGTGTGTTGGATGTGTGTTGTATGCTGTGTTGGGTCTGTGCTGTTTAGTTGTGCTGTGTGTACCGTGTGGTGTGCTGTTGCGTTTGTGTTGTGTACTTGTGTTTGTGTCAAGTGCATGGTGCGGTCTGTTACGCGTCACCACCACCACCACCACCACCACCACCCCCACAGGTTCTCACCGGTGGCGTGGACAAGACGGCGATCGTGTTCGACCGCGACACGCAGGCGCAGGTGGCGACGCTCTCCGGGCACACCAAGCGCGTCACGGACGCGTGCTTCCACCCCACCAAGGAGCTGCTGCTCACGTCCTCGGCGGACAAGACGGCGCGCGTGTGGCAGGCTGTGGAGGGCGGCGAGGGCTACAAGGTCGCGCACGTACTGGATGACCACGAGGGGGAGGTGGTCGGGGCTACGGTGCACGCGACGGGCGACTTCGTCGCCACGGCTTCTAAGGATAAGAGCTGGGCGTTCTACGATATCAACCGGTGTGTTTGCTGTGGGTGTTTTGGGTGTTTTGGGAGTTTTGGGCGTTTCGGGTGTGGCTGTGGTGGGTGTGTTGTGGGTGTTGGGTACTGTTGTGGTTTGATTTGGGTGTGTTGTGGGTGTTAGATGTGTTGTGGGTGTTGGGTACTGTTATGTTTTGTGCATGCGTTGTGTGGTGTTGGGAATGTTGGGAGTGTCGAGTGTTGTGGTTTTGGGTCGTGTGTAGTGCGTGTGTTGTGTGTTGTTGGGGGTGGGGAAAATTGTGTTTTGTTATTACGGAGGACCATAGTAAATAGGACCAAATATTGTTGGTAAAAATGGATACATATATAGGTTTTTGTGTATACCGTACGTCCTAATAGCTACGGTCCCCCGTGATGCTGCAGGCTTGTGTAGGATGTTGTGTGTAGGATGTTGTGTGTTGGATGTGTGTTGTATGCTGTGTTGGGTCTGTGCTGTTTAGTTGTGCTGTGTGTACCGTGTGGTGTGCTGTTGCGTTTGTGTTGTGTACTTGTGTTTGTGTCAAGTGCATGGTGCGGTCTGTTACGCGTGTAATGTGTGTGGACTGCTTGATGAGTGTGCGTTTGTGTATCGCCGACATCACATACAACGAACTCACTATCATCATGCCCTCTCTCCATGTATGTACATGTATACGCATGAACACTTTAATTCGTCTACCATGTCCGGTCATACTATATACACCATCTACCACTCTCTCTCTCGCAACCCCTCCACCGCCCCAACCATATACGTAAATTTCTCTCAAAGGTGTTGATACATAGATATTAGCATCACTCATCTACATACCATTATCCATAACATCATATTGAGTACTTAAGGCCACCTATCACCATATATCACCCCCCCTCCCACTCATTGAAGCTGTCATCCATATGCAAGTCCGCCTAACAAGCGGTTCTTAGTAGGATTCACAGATGCAGCTCACCCTTTATGCGACTCGCCGAACACCTCATGTTTCGCTTCGCGCTTGGTGCAAGCAATCAATGTCTGCCTGGTCGGTGAAAACCCCGCCATGCCACGTCCCGGCATTGTATGTAGGGATGCAAGGGTCTATGGTCATACGACTACGGTCATGCATGAAAATGAAGTACACCCCCCGCTCTAAGTTTCTTTGTAATATATGGAAACAACGTAATGAGCGCCCAATTGTTGGAGGTGCCTCTATTAGGAGAGTAGGAACGGTGCTCCGTCTCGAAAGGGATGCGTGGGCAAGGGTCAAATGACTACGGCCATGCATGAAAATGAAGTACGCCCCCCCCCCCTCTCTCACTGGCCGTGCTGTCTCGCCCCACCGCAACGTCTCGGTACCGCGTAGGGGGAGGTTGTTGAGGCACGTGAAGAACGAGGAGTACGCGGAAGGCTACAAGTGCGTCCGCTTCCACCCCGACGGGCTCATCCTCGGTACCGGCACCGGGGACGCCCTCGTCCGCATCTGGGACATGAAACAAGCGGTACGAGCGAGCGGGTTGGTTTGCTGTTTAGTTGGTTGGTTGGTTGGTTTCCCTGCTGAGTTTTGTTTTTTTGTGGCGGTGCTGGTGTGTAAATTAATTGACCCTTTAGGCTGTATATACACTGAAAAAAGTATCCAACGCTACGTAGTTTCAAGTAGTTTGTCCCAGAAAATATGGTTTGCAGCGCGAAAGGGCTTTTTTATTGAACGTGTACCAGATGATATTCACACTGCTGTGTATTTTATTTGTGTGTTGTTTTTAGGCTATTTTGTAACCAGTATGCTGTGTCATGCCAGTACTATTACGGGGTGGGCTAATGTAGTAAACACTAGTAAATAGGACCTACCGTACACACAAAAAACTTCATATTTACCTATTTTTATTAACAATATTTGGTCCTATTTACTATGGTCCTCCGTAAATGATAACGTGGGTCTACCTGCTGTTATTTATTCAGATTTTTTTCGTCGTATTCGAGGTATATTATTGTGGAATTTTGCCAGAAATCGGTATATACTGGGGATGCGAAAATCCGCGACTCAAAAAAGCACCCACTATCGACGGCACTCATTGGCCAAGGCATCGCTGTACCACGATCTGGCCACAAACCCTACGGGTATACCGACCCCTACAGTAACTGCTCGGGCTGTTTTTTTTTCCGTTTCTTGGCCTTGGGTATATGGTTCACGGTTTTATGGCGCATGGTACGGCGCGTTATGGCGTAGAAGAGGCCGTGGTCAATATTGTTGTTGTCACATCAACTCTTGCAAAAATAGAGTCCGTGATCACACAAATGTGCTGGAGCCCAACTAAGATCCTAAAAATCATTTTTTGTTTTAAATCAAAAATTGGCCGGAAAGCATGAACGTTTTTGCCCACCTGAAACACATGCCGAGACGAAGAAGGCGCGCAAAATGAAATCGAAATCAATGTTGAAAACTGAACGAACAATATATACGTACGTACTCGTATAGCCCATCAGACCCGTGCGACGCCAGAACCCCAGTCAACCTTAGAACTGCAGTAACAAGACACCAGCAAGACACCAGAAAGTATCATGTCATTATGTCACTCTGGACGGGAACATGAAGGGACGTTTAGGCATTAATACGTATACATATATATACGAAACGGCACTTATATTTCCGTCCCAAAGGGATACGACGTATCGTACGTCCCACGGAGCAACAGCATACACAAACCAACAGCAGAGGAGCAACGTCGAGGTCAGAATGTAAAAAAAAAAATAGGTGCGCCACCACGATGCGTCCAACCAACAGCAGAGCAAAATGTCGAGGCCAGAAACACGAGTTATCCATGAATAGGTGAGGCCCCCGTGAATGCGTCGGCGTGGGTAGTGGGTATATATATATATAGCTTGTTGCGGACAACCCTTTGACTATTACGGAGGACCATAGTGTAGTAATTAGAACCTACGGTATAGACAAAAAAAAACTACCCGGTATATATTTCCCTATTTTTACTAACATTATTTGGGCCTATTTACTGTGGTCCCCCGTAATACTCTCGGGTCCAAGGTACGTACTCGGAGGTTGTGGCGAGCTTAACCCCCCAAGAACCCGTCCCCCGTTTTTGGGGACAAACTACTTGAAATTAGTGTGGGGCTTTTTTTTCGGTTCTAAATGGGTTAACCGTTTCAGTGCTGCACTGCTGTACATAAACGTAAATCTGACGGTCTAAATTTCGCGAGTTAAACCAACCACCTTAACCACTTAAGAACTGGTCCCACGTATTTGGGGACAAACCACTTGGAATTAGTGTGCGATTTTTTTCTTCAGTTCTGAATGGGTCAAGAACCGGTCACACGTTTTTGGGGAAAAAACTACTTGGAATTAGTGTGGGATAAGTTTTACCGTTCTGAAAGGGCTACGGTGGTAGAGGCGCACCATTTATTTCTTTTTCTCAGGCTTCCCTCGCTTGAGGCGCTCTATACTAATAGTAAGTCAAAAACGGATTTTGGAGGAAACCCAAAGTACCACGTATACGCGTAGTCTATGCTTTTACATCGCGAAAGGGGTACGGGCTACGACGTCTTTGCGCGTGTTTGTCCCTCGCCCCCTCCCTCGCAGGGAGGACGTCCATATGTACTCACGTATACACGTCGTATGTCGCAACAAGTATTATTAATATTAAATACATATGAATAGTATTATTAATAATTCACGTATATAGCAGTGTGATCGCATACGAGGTATATACTGCATGCGGATACATATTATATGATATGATACATACGTATCATACATAATACGTACCTGGCATCATACGCGTTTTGGATTTTGGTGACTTGTTGAATTATACAGCTCCAGATTTTGCTCTCCTTATATTATACGTCTACTGTACGAGATGCTTATCCTCCATGAGGGCCATATTAAAATATGTACGAGTATTCGTATATAGTACGCGCGATCGACGTATCACACAAAGCTTGCAAATATATATCGTACCTGGTATATGTGAGTTTCGACGAAATCCTTGACCTCACAGCTGTTATCTTGATTTTTTTGTAGATACGACTAGATTTACGTTCGTGTGCGTGTCAGCGTGTTCCGACTGTCCCCCCGAGTTGTTCCGCGGGTCTGTGGACATTTGCTGCGAGAAGGGCCGAATAGGGGAGTCAAAGGGCTCAGACCTGCTCCAGATGGCCCGACCCGACCACGTGTCGTGTTCTGATTGATCTCCGACAGGTAGTGGATTGCTCCTTGCTACGTGTGTGCTATATATAGTGCTGCGGTCTTGCTGAGTTGTAAAGTTGACGGAGGTCATGGGTCATGGGACGCATCGGTCGGCTTTCTGTACGCCGTAAAAACGGTGCCGAGGTGGCGGGAACAGAACTCGTCACCGCAACCCAACCGAATCGAACCCAACCCAACCCAACCCAACCCAACCCCTGCCCAGTGAAAACCAACCGAATCGAACCCATTCCATCCCATCCCAACACAACACAACACAACACAACACATCACAACACAACACAACACAACGCAACACAACACAACACAACACAACACAACACAACACAACACAACACAACACAACACAACACAACACAACGCAACGCAACGCAACGCAACGCATCACAACACAACACAACACAACACAACACAGACCAACCCAGTCCAAAACAACACAACACAACACAACACAGACCAACCCAGTCCAAAACAAAAACAAAAACAAAAACAAAAACAATTCCCTCCCTACCCCAAAACCCTCGTTTGTCCTCTACTGCCCCTCTTTCCATTGAAAACCCGGGGCATCTCGTACAAACTACCCAAAAAGGTGGGACGAAATCTTGGAAAACTTAAAAATCTTAAAACAAAACATGGGCGGATATAATCTATAGCGTGCGAACGTCGAAAACGATAAAGGCGACAGATAAGTCTGCGGGACCCCGTTCTGCTATTGGGGTTTTCCCACGCAACCGCTTCCTAATACTGCTACCGCTGCGAACACAAGTCTACTCCCGACATGCTCCCGTCCCGGCATTGTAGGGATGCGAGGGTCTATGGTCATACGACTACGGCCATGCATGAAAATGGAGTACACCCCCCCCCCCCNGATGTCGTGCTGTACCTTGCAGAGATGCAGACGGAGGAGGACGGAGAGGAGGGAATCTCGGATGCCGTGCACGCGCAGATGCAGGCGAAGTGGAAGGAGCTCTCGAAGAAGAGGTGCGT
Organism: Saccharina japonica; assembly: GCA_008828725.1. Taxonomy (NCBI): domain Eukaryota; class Phaeophyceae; order Laminariales; family Laminariaceae; genus Saccharina; species Saccharina japonica. The sequence continues at coordinate 836,958 of MEHQ01000140.1, read as the reverse complement.
GCGTGCGCGCGTCTTTTGCTTGCCGACTTTTTTATTTATGTTTCGTTGCATCCGTATGATAGTTCGCGCGATCGAAGTATTCCACGCAGCTTGCAAAGATGAGTTTCGACGATATTCTCGATCTCACACTTTTTTTTTCTTTTCTTTTTGTTTTGCATCTATACGTACTTCTGCGTGGGCTGTTTATCGTGTTTTATCTTTCAGGGGTGTATGCGGCGGGGGCTATCCATAGAGGGAGGTGGGGAGGGGAGGGAGGGGGCTACGCTGGTGCTCGAAAATCGGAGCGTGATGCAGATGATTTATGAACGCGAAAGCGCGGACGAGTAGAGAGGGAGACATACGCAAAACGGCAGAACCCCCGTACTGCTAAAACGGTGACGCAGCTTCCTCCACGTTTTCCATGTACGAGTTCGTAGTGCTCTTCTTTGTTTTTGTTGCGCTGGCCATCTTTCCATGTCTTATCGATGTCCCCTCCCCCCTCCCCCCCCCCCAACACCCCGCCTGTTCGCGCCGAGCCCTTTTTTGTTCAAGTACGGCTGTTCCGTGTTTGTTCGGACTTTTCTTTCATCTGTGCGTTCTTCTGCTGTGCGTGCCGGAAATCGAAGCTCACCTTTTTTTTTTGCTGCTGTTTTTTGTCTTTTGTCTTTTTCCTTCTTTTTTTTATGAAAACGCGGAAAACAGAAAGAAGAGGGCCATGCCCGAAGACCTGTCCTCGGCGGAGGCGGTGTCGGGCTGGGAGGAGACGTCCAGCAACACCCTCCACAAGACCAGCCCCAAGGGGATCACGTGCCTCGACCTGCACCCCTCCAAGCCGAACCTGGTACGTATAATACGCGCACCCCGTGTTTCTGTTGTTTTGGCGTGTGCGGCGGAACCGGTGCCGGTTGGGAGTTGTTTTAGCGGTGGCGTGGTGGCAAAGATGTCGGGAGAACATGTCAAGCAAGGCAAGACATGCGCTGTCAAGGATGTAGGGCCGAAGTGTTCCATACTAAAACCTAGTAGTTTGGTGTCAGTCACGGCATGTCAAGGCAAGCAAGGCAAAGCTGCTGTCTGTCAAGGGTTGAAAGTCCTGTCTCCCGACATCTTTGCGTGGTGGTGGCGGTCAAGCATGCTATGAATTTTGTAGTAGGGTACCGCGGTTCGGTACATTGATCGCGCCTGACCGCCCCCTACACCAAAACTAGTATATTGAGACCAAAAGAGGAAAAGAGCGGGGCTGTTGACGGCTCGGGTCAAACCTCGCGGGTCGGGTCGGGTCGGATCGGGTCGGGTAAGAGTGACCTGACCCGATCCGTGAGAGATTGAAAACCTCCTGACACTACGTACCCAACCCGGCCCAACCAAGCCCGACCCGACCCGACCCGACCCGTGAGTTTTCAAGAAGTTCCTGACCCGTGAAGAGCTCTGGAGAAGAGGCCTTGACGCGCCCAAAAAGACGGGTTTCCTAGCATATTTGGTGACGGTGTCTTTGACATTATCCCACGAGTGTACTCGTATCATAGTGCCACCACCACCTCATTATCACCACAACACACACCCCCACCTCCACCACCGCCGCCACACCCCCAACCACCCACACCACACCCCACCCCACCCCACCCACCACCACCACCCACCACCCCCACCCCCACCCCCACCCCCACCCCACCCCCGCTCCCCCCCACCCCCATCACCACACCACACAGCTCACCCTCCCCTCCACCGCCTCTCCTCTACCACCGCCGCTCACCTTCTACCACCACCACCACCACCACCACCACCCCCACAGGTTCTCACCGGTGGCGTGGACAAGACGGCGATCGTGTTCGACCGCGACACGCAGGCGCAGGTGGCGACGCTCTCCGGGCACACCAAGCGCGTCACGGACGCGTGCTTCCACCCCACCAAGGAGCTGCTGCTCACGTCCTCGGCGGACAAGACGGCGCGCGTGTGGCAGGCTGTGGAGGGCGGCGAGGGCTACAAGGTCGCGCACGTACTGGATGACCACGAGGGGGAGGTGGTCGGGGCTACGGTGCACGCGACGGGCGACTTCGTCGCCACGGCTTCTAAGGATAAGAGCTGGGCGTTCTACGATATCAACCGGTGTGTTTGCTGTGGGTGTTTTGGGTGTTTTGGGAGTTTTGGGCGTTTCGGGTGTGGCTGTGGTGGGTGTGTTGTGGGTGTTGGGTACTGTTGTGGTTTGATTTGGGTGTGTTGTGGGTGTTAGATGTGTTGTGGGTGTTGGGTACTGTTATGTTTTGTGCATGCGTTGTGTGGTGTTGGGAATGTTGGGAGTGTCGAGTGTTGTGGTTTTGGGTCGTGTGTAGTGCGTGTGTTGTGTGTTGTTGGGGGTGGGGAAAATTGTGTTTTGTTATTACGGAGGACCATAGTAAATAGGACCAAATATTGTTGGTAAAAACGGATACATATATAGGTTTTTGTGTATACCGTACGTCCTAATAGCTACGGTCCCCCGTGATGCTGCAGGCTTGTGTAGGATGTTGTGTGTAGGATGTTGTGTGTTGGATGTGTGTTGTATGCTGTGTTGGGTCTGTGCTGTTTAGTTGTGCTGTGTGTACCGTGTGGTGTGCTGTTGCGTTTGTGTTGTGTACTTGTGTTTGTGTCAAGTGCATGGTGCGGTCTGTTACGCGTGTAATGTGTGTGGACTGCTTGATGAGTGTGCGTTTGTGTATCGCCGACATCACATACAACGAACTCACTATCATCATGCCCTCTCTCCATGTATGTACATGTATACGCATGAACACTTTAATTCGTCTACCATGTCCGGTCATACTATATACACCATCTACCACTCTCTCTCTCGCAACCCCTCCACCGCCCCAACCATATACGTAAATTTCTCTCAAAGGTGTTGATACATAGATATTAGCATCACTCATCTACATACCATTATCCATAACATCATATTGAGTACTTAAGGCCACCTATCACCATATATCACCCCCCCTCCCACTCATTGAAGCTGTCATCCATATGCAAGTCCGCCTAACAAGCGGTTCTTAGTAGGATTCACAGATGCAGCTCACCCTTTATGCGACTCGCCGAACACCTCATGTTTCGCTTCGCGCTTGGTGCAAGCAATCAATGTCTGCCTGGTCGGTGAAAACCCCGCCATGCCACGTCCCGGCATTGTATGTAGGGATGCAAGGGTCTATGGTCATACGACTACGGTCATGCATGAAAATGAAGTACACCCCCCGCTCTAAGTTTCTTTGTAATATATGGAAACAACGTAATGAGCGCCCAATTGTTGGAGGTGCCTCTATTAGGAGAGTAGGAACGGTGCTCCGTCTCGAAAGGGATGCGTGGGCAAGGGTCAAATGACTACGGCCATGCATGAAAATGAAGTACGCCCCCCCCCCCTCTCTCACTGGCCGTGCTGTCTCGCCCCACCGCAACGTCTCGGTACCGCGTAGGGGGAGGTTGTTGAGGCACGTGAAGAACGAGGAGTACGCGGAAGGCTACAAGTGCGTCCGCTTCCACCCCGACGGGCTCATCCTCGGTACCGGCACCGGGGACGCCCTCGTCCGCATCTGGGACATGAAACAAGCGGTACGAGCGAGCGGGTTGGTTTGCTGTTTAGTTGGTTGGTTGGTTGGTTTCCCTGCTGAGTTTTGTTTTTTTGTGGCGGTGCTGGTGTGTAAATTAATTGACCCTTTAGGCTGTATATACACTGAAAAAAGTATCCAACGCTACGTAGTTTCAAGTAGTTTGTCCCAGAAAATATGGTTTGCAGCGCGAAAGGGCTTTTTTATTGAACGTGTACCAGATGATATTCACACTGCTGTGTATTTTATTTGTGTGTTGTTTTTAGGCTATTTTGTAACCAGTATGCTGTGTCATGCCAGTACTATTACGGGGTGGGCTAATGTAGTAAACACTAGTAAATAGGACCTACCGTACACACAAAAAACTTCATATTTACCTATTTTTATTAACAATATTTGGTCCTATTTACTATGGTCCTCCGTAAATGATAACGTGGGTCTACCTGCTGTTATTTATTCAGATTTTTTTCGTCGTATTCGAGGTATATTATTGTGGAATTTTGCCAGAAATCGGTATATACTGGGGATGCGAAAATCCGCGACTCAAAAAAGCACCCACTATCGACGGCACTCATTGGCCAAGGCATCGCTGTACCACGATCTGGCCACAAACCCTACGGGTATACCGACCCCTACAGTAACTGCTCGGGCTGTTTTTTTTTCCGTTTCTTGGCCTTGGGTATATGGTTCACGGTTTTATGGCGCATGGTACGGCGCGTTATGGCGTAGAAGAGGCCGTGGTCAATATTGTTGTTGTCACATCAACTCTTGCAAAAATAGAGTCCGTGATCACACAAATGTGCTGGAGCCCAACTAAGATCCTAAAAATCATTTTTTGTTTTAAATCAAAAATTGGCCGGAAAGCATGAACGTTTTTGCCCACCTGAAACACATGCCGAGACGAAGAAGGCGCGCAAAATGAAATCGAAATCAATGTTGAAAACTGAACGAACAATATATACGTACGTACTCGTATAGCCCATCAGACCCGTGCGACGCCAGAACCCCAGTCAACCTTAGAACTGCAGTAACAAGACACCAGCAAGACACCAGAAAGTATCATGTCATTATGTCACTCTGGACGGGAACATGAAGGGACGTTTAGGCATTAATACGTATACATATATATACGAAACGGCACTTATATTTCCGTCCCAAAGGGATACGACGTATCGTACGTCCCACGGAGCAACAGCATACACAAACCAACAGCAGAGGAGCAACGTCGAGGTCAGAATGTAAAAAAAAAAATAGGTGCGCCACCACGATGCGTCCAACCAACAGCAGAGCAAAATGTCGAGGCCAGAAACACGAGTTATCCATGAATAGGTGAGGCCCCCGTGAATGCGTCGGCGTGGGTAGTGGGTATATATATATATAGCTTGTTGCGGACAACCCTTTGACTATTACGGAGGACCATAGTGTAGTAATTAGAACCTACGGTATAGACAAAAAAAAACTACCCGGTATATATTTCCCTATTTTTACTAACATTATTTGGGCCTATTTACTGTGGTCCCCCGTAATACTCTCGGGTCCAAGGTACGTACTCGGAGGTTGTGGCGAGCTTAACCCCCCAAGAACCCGTCCCCCGTTTTTGGGGACAAACTACTTGAAATTAGTGTGGGGCTTTTTTTTCGGTTCTAAATGGGTTAACCGTTTCAGTGCTGCACTGCTGTACATAAACGTAAATCTGACGGTCTAAATTTCGCGAGTTAAACCAACCACCTTAACCACTTAAGAACTGGTCCCACGTATTTGGGGACAAACCACTTGGAATTAGTGTGCGATTTTTTTCTTCAGTTCTGAATGGGTCAAGAACCGGTCACACGTTTTTGGGGAAAAAACTACTTGGAATTAGTGTGGGATAAGTTTTACCGTTCTGAAAGGGCTACGGTGGTAGAGGCGCACCATTTATTTCTTTTTCTCAGGCTTCCCTCGCTTGAGGCGCTCTATACTAATAGTAAGTCAAAAACGGATTTTGGAGGAAACCCAAAGTACCACGTATACGCGTAGTCTATGCTTTTACATCGCGAAAGGGGTACGGGCTACGACGTCTTTGCGCGTGTTTGTCCCTCGCCCCCTCCCTCGCAGGGAGGACGTCCATATGTACTCACGTATACACGTCGTATGTCGCAACAAGTATTATTAATATTAAATACATATGAATAGTATTATTAATAATTCACGTATATAGCAGTGTGATCGCATACGAGGTATATACTGCATGCGGATACATATTATATGATATGATACATACGTATCATACATAATACGTACCTGGCATCATACGCGTTTTGGATTTTGGTGACTTGTTGAATTATACAGCTCCAGATTTTGCTCTCCTTATATTATACGTCTACTGTACGAGATGCTTATCCTCCATGAGGGCCATATTAAAATATGTACGAGTATTCGTATATAGTACGCGCGATCGACGTATCACACAAAGCTTGCAAATATATATCGTACCTGGTATATGTGAGTTTCGACGAAATCCTTGACCTCACAGCTGTTATCTTGATTTTTTTGTAGATACGACTAGATTTACGTTCGTGTGCGTGTCAGCGTGTTCCGACTGTCCCCCCGAGTTGTTCCGCGGGTCTGTGGACATTTGCTGCGAGAAGGGCCGAATAGGGGAGTCAAAGGGCTCAGACCTGCTCCAGATGGCCCGACCCGACCACGTGTCGTGTTCTGATTGATCTCCGACAGGTAGTGGATTGCTCCTTGCTACGTGTGTGCTATATATAGTGCTGCGGTCTTGCTGAGTTGTAAAGTTGACGGAGGTCATGGGTCATGGGACGCATCGGTCGGCTTTCTGTACGCCGTAAAAACGGTGCCGAGGTGGCGGGAACAGAACTCGTCACCGCAACCCAACCGAATCGAACCCAACCCAACCCAACCCAACCCAACCCCTGCCCAGTGAAAACCAACCGAATCGAACCCATTCCATCCCATCCCAACACAACACAACACAACACAACACATCACAACACAACACAACACAACGCAACACAACACAACACAACACAACACAACACAACACAACACAACACAACACAACACAACACAACACAACGCAACGCAACGCAACGCAACGCATCACAACACAACACAACACAACACAACACAGACCAACCCAGTCCAAAACAACACAACACAACACAACACAGACCAACCCAGTCCAAAACAAAAACAAAAACAAAAACAAAAACAATTCCCTCCCCCTCCCCCTCCCCCCCACCATCACCATCCCCTCCTTGCGTGCACTGATTTTTGGTGCATACTATTAATGACAACAACTATTTCGGGGGCCCATACGTAATGAATAGGGGACCTATCATACGGTGTACACAAAAACCCATACATTTCCCGATGTTACTTTTAATAACACCTTGATTATGTATTCTACTTTCTACCCCCTGGTTCAATGTGTTCAAATTGACTAAGCATATGCAACAATGTAGTTACGGCCTCCTCCTCCTCTCCCCCCACGGTACATAGGCGAACGTGGCAAAACCATGTCAAGCTAGGGTCCGATGGGAGCGTTAACGTCTCTCGGCCTTCAGGATGACGTGTTTACTTACATGGCCTCGGCGGGCGAGGACGGGTACGCGCGGCTTGTGGGGTACTGTTGCGTTCAAGCTGACGATACTTCGATCAACCTGTCCCATCGTGCGAAGGCGGCGCGGGCGTCCTCGGTTGCGTTCGACTTCTCGGGCTCCTACCTGGCGGCGGGCGGCAAAACTGCACGAAGGATGAGTCTTGGTTTTGCTTTCATATATAGATAGGTTTCTTCTAGGGGCGCTTCTGTCTCCCTGCGTCATTTGTATTCTGTTTCATTTCAGAATTCGTTTTTTATTGTCTTTTTGTTCTTATTTTTTTGGTTCGGCTCGTTTCGTTGTGTTCTCGTACCCGGTGCGTTAGCATCTCACTTGCTTTACCCATTCATTTGCGTTTATTTTGTTTTGGTTTTTCTCTGTTTCACAGTCTGTGACCACATAATTTGTATCTCTCTAGGATTAGGAATCAGGACAGGCACTGGGTGTACTGATGTGGTTGAGTAGAAAGAACGGGTTTAATGTGAAGACAACAATCACATAAAATTATTTTATCTGGGGGGGGTGGAGGGGAGGGGGGGGCGGGGCGTCGAGACCATACGAGACAGGTCACTCATGTCGTGTACGGCCGTAGTCGTATGACCATAGACTCTCGCATCCCTGCAATGCCGGGACGGAGCACGTTGGGTTTTCACCAACCAATCAGAAGGGGTGTACTCGTATCATGCATGGCCGTAGTCGTATGAATGACCATAGACCCTCGCGCATCCCTGCAATGCTAGGAAAGGAGCCTTTTTTTCAATGCGGGGGGGGGGGGCGTCTTGGAGATTTAGATTTTTTAGGTTGGGTTGAGAAAGGGGGGGTTGGGAGCGCGGCAAGAACTGTTCAAAGGTCAAATTTTCCATGTTTTTTCCCATTTTTTCCCCCCATTTTTGGGGGATTTTGGGAGCGGCAAGAACTGCACGAAGGTGTTTTTTTGTCCGATTTTTGAGCGGCGGTGGGTTTTCGGGGTTTTCGGGAGATTTCGGGGAGCGGCAAGAACTGCACAAATTTATTTTGTTTTCCCCTAGTTCGGGGGGGGGGTGGTGAGATCTTGGAGCGTTACGTTGCTTTTGGTAGGATTTTGGGAGTTTTAAGTTATTTGGGGCGGGTTATTATCGTACGGCAAGATCGACACGAAGTTGATGGTGTGCGGGGAGGGGGCGGGGGGTTACTCGATATTCATTCGTGGGGGGAGGGGGCGGGGTTCTCACTGGGAGTTTGAGCTTGGGATTTCGGGCGGGTTTATTTTCATGCGGCAAGAAATTCTCAGAGATGTTTTTTTTTTTAGAAGCGGGGTGTTTTGGTATTGTTGGGATTGTTATACGTAGTATGTTGGGATTTTGGGTGGTGTTCGCATATTATTTTGGGACTTGATGGTTTTGTGATGGTGTCATTTTATTATTTTGTCACTTTGATTTGCTTTATTGTGATTTTTGGGAGGTTTAGGTGTGCCTCGTACGATAGGGTTTTTGAGGTTCACCCGGTACCAATATAGTTTAGCGATTTTCATAATTCCATCTCTTAACCCTTTTAGGACTGCAGACCCGTTTTGGGGACAATCCACTCTAATTATAAGGAATTTGTCCCCAAAACGGGACTCCAGTCTTATAAGGGTTAAGAGTATATATACCAAGTACACGAGTACATTTTTTGTTTCGACGCGGCCTCCGATTTTCGTTTTTTGTTTTGTTTTGTTTTGGTTAAGTTCGGCCTTTCCTTTCTCTCCGGTGGTGCGCGCCGGACGGGGTGTTGGGTAACACCCTTGGGAACTGGTCCCACGAATTTGGGGACAAACTACTTGGAATTAGTGTGGGATAATGTTTTCAGTTCTGAATGGATTAAGGCCGGCTGACTGGTGCCTGAAAAAAAAAGTTTCCAGAAAGTTTAGGTTTTGGGGGTGGGAAAGCCGAACCCTTCCTCGTATTTCACGCGTATGGTGGGTAGGTAGGCGGGCTGCAGAGTTAGCGCTTCGGCCGCAAAATCGCTTGTTTTTTGCGCCATAATAGCCACTGCTGTGTACGTTGGCCACTGCTGTGTACTTTAGCCACTGCTGTGTACGTTAGCCGCTGCTGTGTACGTTACCCACTGTTGTGTACGTTGGTGACTCGGTGATTTATTTACAAGATGTTAATATTAATAGATGCTCCTTCCGATGGGCCAACAAAATTAAAGGCTGCGTATCAGGTACCTCGTACCTTCATCGCACCCACCCACCTACCTATTCACCCACTCACTCCTCTCCCCCCCCCCCCCCCCCCTCTTTTGATGTGTCGTCCCCGCCCTCTGGATGCGCGATTTTTACCGTTTTTAACTTTTGTTTTTTTTGTTTCAGGTGTTTGCGGTGAAGACGTGGGGCGAGCTGGCGACGTACGACGGCTACGGCGGCTCGGTTACCGGTCTCAAGTTCGGAAAGAGCGCCGGATTCCTGGTAAGTTTTTTTTTTTTTTTCAGGGTGCTTTTCCCGCTTTTTGGCTTCGTGGTGAGAAAGAAGAAAAAAACATATATATTCAGTCCGGCTGTTTTTTTCGGATTTTGGCTACCTGGTGAACAATAAAAAAAGGGCATTTACATTTTTTTCGAAGTGTTTCGAAGTGTCAGTATGTAGTATTTCTGTTCCAGTGTGTGTTGCAGTTGTAAAGTCATTCATCTTGTCCACTTGTCCTGCTCTTTTACGTTATCTCTTGTCTTTTTTGTTATCGACCTCGCGTGTTTTCACGTTTTTTTGTGTTGGCGGGGGTGGTGGTGACTTTTTGGTGATTCAAAGCGACACTTACGTAGCGGCTGGCTGTAAAGACGTTCAGCACATTTTTACAAAAAATCATGATAAGATACTTTGTAGACTATCGTTAAAAAAGTTGAAATAGAAAACCTCAGTTGTGTGTGAGATCAACCAAGACCTTCGTCGAAAAATATTTTGGGTAACCTTTTTTTTTCCCGAGATTGCCGTTTCGGCCCCACCCGGAGCCTCCCGTCCGCTACTTGTTCCTGGCTTTGGTACAAACGTCACATCATATCATATATACCCACTCAGCACGCGGCGGCTCCCAAACAAAAAGCGTGCTTGTGCCCCTGCAAAAAATATCGGAGCCGTCGATCGAGTTTTTTTGTTTGTTGTTGCTGGTGATAATGGTGCGTGTCGTCGTTTCCGACTCGCATGTCCCCCTCCTGCCCTCCCATGCCCTGCCCTCCCCCCCGCCCGCTTTTTTTGCCAGGCGACATGCTCGATGGACAGGACTGTACGTTTCTACGGCAGCGCGGAATAAGTAAGTGTCCGTTCTCGCCAAGAGGAGTTATAAAAAAGGGGGGGGGGGGGGGGTACTGAGAGGGGAAGCTTTGGGAAACCGTCCTGGAATCTTCTTTTGCGCGTACGCGATTGTGTTCGTGACGTTTTTTTCCAAATGTCGGTACTTTTGGCTGTATGTCGGTACTTTTGGCCACATGTCGGTGCTTTTAACCGAATGGCAACGCTTTTTGGTTGCGCGCCGGTGCTTTGGCCAAACGTCGGTGCTTTGACTATACACGTCTGTGCTTGGCCAGACGACCGATTGTTCGGCCAAACATCGGTGCATTGGCCAGACGACGATATTTCGACCAAACGTCGGTGTATTAGCGAAACACAAGTGATTTGGCCAAAAACGCCGGTGCTTTGACCTAATTGACGGTATCAACCGTATCAACCGCCGTTTGTTTTCGCTCATTTGCTTGGCACGAGGCACGAAAAGAGGGCTCGAGTCGTCTGCAGCTTTTAGAAGGGTCTCGTGTTAAACTCACCGGTCGCATTTGGTGGTGTTGGTGGAACACCGTCGCCACACACGCACAAGGGAGCGGCGGAGCGGGGGGGGGGGTGCTGCGGCGTTTCTTGCATCAGCGGAAACAGTCAGCGGAGTTTGTTCATTTTTTGTCATACCAGGGTGCCCTTTTTTTAGTTGTTTCCGCTTCTTTTTTTTTACGGGAAGGCCGTTTGGTTAGAAAATTCGGGGGGGGGGTGGCTGTCGCAACGAGGAAGGGAGGAACGCCAACACGCGAAGCCAGCCTCCTTACGTGAGAGACCTCTCGCTTCCCCGTTTTCCACCGCGTGCGGTTGCGGCTGCGACTGCGCTTGCGGCTGCGGCTGCGCTCTCTCTCTCTCGTGGTGATGGTTGGGATCATTGTGTGCCTGGCCCGTGCCCTCGGCTTTTGGTCGGGATGCTTGCTGGACGAGTAGCCTAGTTTTAGCTCTCTGCTCGTACTGCACGCTATTCTAGTAGTAGTAGCTTGACCCACCCCGATCAAAGCCTTGCGGGCATAATGATAGGACAACGCGCTGAGCGAGTGGGGTTTTTGCCGGTATGAGCTCCGTCTGGAAAGGGATGCGTGGTCAATGGTCAAATGACTAAGGCAAGCAACAAATGAGTACGCCCCCCCCCCCCCAACACGCCCCTCGTACGTTTTTTTTTTTTTTGGTGTCCGGTACTACTCGTAATACGTACTATTAATAGTGCTTTTCGTCTCCCGGGTCTGACGTACGATGATTACAGCAGCAGTACTGTAGGAGGGGGAGAGAGAGAAAAAGGGCGAAAATAATAAAATGGAAGTGAAATGAAAAGAAAAAAATACGTTTTTCGCGTCTCGTCTCCTCACGAAGGATGCACAGCGATTGGTGTCTGCTTGCGAGCGGTATAAAGGAGCGACGGCTGACCCGGCCGACCGTTGGTTGGTGTGATGATTGATGATGATGATGATGATGATGATGATTGATGATATGATGGTGATATGATGATGATGATGATGGTGATCGATGATGATGATTGATGATGGTGATAATGATCGATGATGATGATGATGATGATGATGCTCGATGATGATGATTGATGATGAGGATGATGACGGTCGAACCAAAGACGGGTCATAATATTACGGGGGGGGCATTTGTTGTAAGAACAGTATTCAAAACCTACGATGGACCGAAAAATCATACATCCCCCCTAATGTGTACACACCATATTTGATTATGCTTACTATATTATGACTATATACCAGGTACAAGCGTGTTCCCTCGTGATAGATGTGTTTAATGACAAAGTAAAAGCAGAAACGTTAGGTGGAAGGCGACTGCAGCATGCTGATTGGCGTCTTGTCGTCCGTCTCCTATTAATAGTCGGCTGTTTTTGGAAACCTGTGGGTTCATGGGTTCACTCACGTTCCTTCGAGGTCTCTCTCTGTTTTAGCGAAACCCGACACAACGAAGTTACTAACGCTCTGTTGGGCTAAAATACACCACTCTGCTCCGATATATAAGGAAATTTCCCGTGGTTCGCGCGATCGAAGTATCCCACGCAGCTTGCAAATATGAGGTTCGACGAAATCCTCGATCTCGCAGCTGTCGTTTTTATGTTTTATCTGTCTAAGGAACTTTTGGATTGAAACATCGCTTATATGCGAAACGATCTTTATATCTGGGTACAGGGTGGTAATTAATTAATTCCAGCAGTTTTTCTTACTTTTGGGGACGATAAAGGCACTGAACTGCTGTTGGGCCGCGTCAGGAGAACTCGATTTTTTTTTCTCGTGTGAATACACGCCGCGCTGCGATAAAGTACGTCGAACATTATATATAATATTGAACATTTTTCTTGATAGCACAGCAGCAGCAGCAGCAGTGACAAAACCATGTTCGTGCACGTTGCATCTGTTCTACCCAATTTTCGGACATGAGAGGGGCAAAAAAATGACGATAAAAAAGTGGCGATTACAACGTTATGAATTATGACCATTTTGTGTGATATCGGAAAAATATGGTACAAATTGGTGTCCGAGTTCCACAATTCACATTGTCGTGCGGCGCGGGCTCAGCATGACGCGTGAGCCTGTATACCCGTACGTACTGCTGCTGGGCGCTCGCGCTGCTTCTAGGCGGTCGGTATCACCAAAGTTATCGTACCTGGTACGAAGTTGTTTTGGTCGTTATCCCGTATATCCCTAAAACCTAAACGGGTATATTCCTTAACCCATTCAGAACTGAAAAAAAAAAAAAAAATCCCACTCTAATTCCAAGTAGTTTGTCCCCAAATTCGTGAGACCAGTTCTTAAGGGGTTAAGAAGGGTCCGTCCCAAAGCGGTTAATGAGGAACAAACCGCTGGTGGTATGTATGATATGTATGATATGCATCCGCCAGCAGCCGCGGATTAATTAATTCCAACTCCTCAAACAACGTATAGCAGGTACAGTAGTACGTACTCGTATATACCTGTTACTAAAGTTTCTGCAGCTAAAACATAGCTCGACCCGCGTATCATATTAATATGTATGTAGATAGAGACCCCTGGTGAATGTTTACGTACAGTAGTACATATATAGGTGCTGGTACAGAGTAGCTCTTTTTTTGATGGCGGGGTATTCGGTGATTTTTTCATTGTGACGAGAGACCCAGGGTACCCGTCTGTGGTCGGTCGTTTGTGTGCCCCGCGCCGACCCACCCACCACCGCGGGGGAGTACGTACGCACTACGAATACAGTGTATAGCTATTATAGCCCACACCAACTCGCCGAAGATAGAGGAGGGAGCGTTCTGAAAAAAGGAGGAAAAAAGGTGTCGGTCGGCCAGCAGGGGTAAGGCACACTTTTGTTTTTTTTCGTGGAAGTAGACGGAAGTTTCCATGGAAGCTTCCGCCGCTTCCATGGAAGCTTCCATCACTTCCACCGTGGAAGCGGCGGAAGCTTCCACGGAAGCGTTGGGAAATTCCATGGAAGCACGGAAGCTTCTGTGGATACTTCCACCGTGGAAACTTCCGTGGAAGTTTACAGTGGAAGTTTCCACGGAAGTATATTCGCTTCCACGAACGTCCACACGTTTGAAGGACGTCCACCAACTTCCAGCGGTGCAAGCGGAAGTTCATGGAAGAATCCATGAAAGCAACGGTAGTAGCTTTCCATGGAAGTAATGATAAACTTCCATTGGAGTGACGGAAGCTTCCATGGAAACTTCCACGAAAACTTCCATGGAAGCTTCCGTGGAAGCCACTTCCACGAAAACTTCCATGAAAGAGCTCCCATGGAATATTTCATGGAAGCTCCCGTGAATGCTACTTCCATGGAAGCTTCCATCACTTCCACGGAAGCTTCCACGGAAGTTGGCGAAGCTTCCACGGAAGCTCCCAACACTTCCGTGGAAGTTTTCACGGAATCTTCCGGCACTCCCATGGAAGGTTACACCACCACTTCCATGGAGAGCTACCGCTTCCGTGATTGAAGCTTCCGTGGAAGCGGCGGAAACATCCGCGATTCAACCCCGTGGTGGAAAGAGTGAGGCTGGGAGTTGACTTTGTGCTTCGCACCTGGACAGGTCTAGGGTGGCTCCATTCGGCTTCGCCTCACTCCGCGGTTTTTATTAAGAAGGCTCTTATGGGAACACATCCTGGCGGGGCCTGTTTGTGTGGGATCAGGGGTGTGATGGGATCACACTTTCTTTGGTGGACGAGTGGTGGTAAGCTTCCACGAATACTTCCACGCATGGAAGTACCTTTCGCGGAAACTTCCATGGAATCTTCCATGGAAACTTCCGTGGAACGGACCTTATATCCACGAAAGCTTCCGTGGAAGCTTCCACGGAAGTGGCTTCCACGGAAGCTTCCATAGGTTTTTTCATGGAAGCTTCCGCGAAAGCTACTCCCACGGAAGCTTCCGCGGAAGCTTCCAAGGAATCGTCCACGGAAGTCCCGGGAAGCTTCTGCGAAAGCTTCCACGGAAGCTTCCATGACGGCAGCGTCGACATCTTCCACGGAAGCACGTACGGCCTGCGTGGAAGCTTCCACCGTCCCCGTGGAACATTCCATGGAAGCTTCCACGGAAATTTCCATGAAGTTCCGCGGAAGCTTCCGTGAAAGCTTCCGCCGCTTCCATGGAAGCTTCCGCGGAAGTCCATGGAAAAAAACAGTAGCGGACTAGAGCATCCAGCAGCAGCAGCAGCAACAGTCAGTGGGTGTGTTTTTCTTATCGCTTTCACTTTCCATCCAGCTCAATCAACTGTTGGAAGTTGTTTTTTTACACCCTTAGTGCGACCTTCTTCTGGGCATAAAGCCAGGGTTGATCGTCCAACAGCAACAGCAGCAGCAGCAGCAGCAACAGCAGCAACAGCAGCAACAGTCAGTGGGTGTGCTTTTTGTTTCAATCACTTTCACTTTCGACCTCAACTGTTTGGGAGTTTTTGTTTTGTTTGCACCCATAGTGGCCTTCTTCTGGACATAAAAGCTGTGGTCACAGATGCCACCGTCCCTTTTCTCCCCGCCCCCAGCGCCCAACTACTGTTGGAGGTGCCTCTACTATTATAGGAGTAGGAACGGTGCTCCGTCTCGAAAGGGGTGCGTGCGTGATCAATGGTCAAATGACTGTGAGGCAAGCAACAAATGGGTACGCTCCCCCCCCCCCACCCCCCACCCGTCCATTGTGACATAGAGAAGTTTGGTACACTAGATATTAGCGAGAAAACGATCGCTATCTTAGGAGATAGATGGTGGCCAAAGGCGGCGAAACAGGAAGGGGATAGGATTAGCGAAACGTTTCTTTGTAATATATGGAAACAACGTAATGAGCGCCCAACTGTTGGAGATGCCTCTAATATTATACGAGTAGGAACGGTGCTCCGTCTCGAAAGGGATGCGCGGTCGATGGTCAAAATATTTGAGACAAGCAACAAAATGGGTACGCGCGCGCCCCCCCCCCACCCCCCCGTCCGTGCCTTCATATTTGTTTCGCCCACCAGAGGGCTTTCATTCACAGCGTCATCGATTTTCATTGATTTTTTCACTAAACGTTGTCCTAGGGTGTTCTCTCTTTGTACATTTTACAGCATAGATAGGTATATATCTCCTTATCCGTGACACAGCGAGCGAGCGCGCGGGTCGGGTGGGCGCCCATTTTTTTGCACCAGCTCTCTCCGACACAGGTATGAGCTTGCTTCAACGTTGACCACTCATAAAAACATCCCCCGAGAGAAGAAAGACCAAAAGGCGTTACATATATATATAGCCTGATGACCGCCGCCGCCGCCGGATGACGATTGATTGCATGATTGCCGTTTTTCTAGTCACAGTCACTCTTGTTACCGCTATTATTCTGCTCCTGGCATTATGTGCGCGTGCAGCCCCCCCCCGCCCCCCGCCCCCCCCTCTTCACAACTCGCCGGCCACGCAGGCAGCATAAAAACCCACTACTCTGTCGCCACATCATCAATAATCACCCCTCTTACCCCCCCCCTCCCCCCCACGATGTTTTCCCTCCTGGCCAATAAGAGGGGAGTGAAAAAAATGCCCGGAAATTTGCGT
>MEHQ01000140.1:782053-820260 GCA_008828725.1 Saccharina japonica | reverse complement strand
GGACAGGGTATCCCTAGCCAGGTCAGCCTATGGAACGGGTACTCGTTGGTACTCACGTGTGTTGTTTGCGTAGAGATAGAAGAAGAGCAGGTTTATTCCGTTTTCGCGTGATGAACGACTGAGAAGGCAGGTGAGATGGCTAAAAGCCATCGGGAACCATCCCTGGTTCCCACCTAAGATACCGCCTTCCAAGTACTACCAATACGATTATTATACCTGATACCAGGTATTTACCAAACGTTTCCACATCATGCCAGCAGTACCATAACAATATGTTTTCCGACCTCCAACATCACCAACGCCATAAACAACAACAGCAACGACAACAACTAACAACAACTGCTTACAGTAGTACCCAGCACATATAATACATCGTGCCGTTGGTTTCATACTTCCATATATGCCCGATGTGAGGTCGACCGATTGAGTGGTTGATACTCATTTATGTATGCACGTGTTCTACCACTATGCCCCTACATATAAAGACCATGTATATATGTGTATTTTAATAACGAATACACATCAATTAAGGCCTTGAGACATTACTGCTGTGAATCCCTAAGAGTTTTTTGTTTTTAGGTTTTCCGTCGGCACTAAATCGCAGACCACTACACACGTCGAAATATTGTAGGTTGCTGTGCATTGCTGTGGCTTTTCCATCTAAGATAAGTATATACGTATATACGCCTTCCAAGTAATACAAATGCGTTATACCAATGCCTACACTCAGTCAGGTGGTTACCGGTCTGTCAACGGTCATTTCAAAAGGCAGTACGAGTACGAGTATATCATACCACAAAATAACACTGCTACTACGAAGCCTGTGCAGTTGCATTACATTGGTAACCACAGCAGTTGCATTTGCTCGTATATATATGCACATATACTTCGCATATATAGCGGTATGTAGCAGTAGTATGCCGGGTATACTTGCGGGTGCTGCGAAGCGAAACAACTTGTTGTGTTGCCTCCACCGCGCATTTGTTAGACGCAGCACACTGGCTGTGTACGGGGGACATAGTAAATACGGCCTATTATTGTTAGTAAAGTAAAAATAGGTACATAATATAGGTTGTGCCTACGTACGGTAGGTCCCCTATTTATAGGACCAAAATATTGTTAGTAAAGTAATCTGACACAGAAAAGAGGCGAGGCCCGCAGGGCAGATCCCCCTTTTCAGAAAAGCCTCCTTGTTGTACTGGGAGACAGTGATTTGAGTATCACTCGGTGAGCGATATCGCAGCTCTACAACAGCACGACAAAGTAGAAAGAGGCTAGGAAAAAAACAACAGTAAAAATAGGTACTCGTACATAATAGAGGTTTTTGTGTCTACGGTAGGTCCATTATTTTCTACCGTACGGTTCCCCGTATTAATTTTTACCGTGCAATACGGGTGATTATAGCACTTAAGATCAAAGATGTCGGGGAGACAGGACTTTCAACCCTCGACAGACAGCAGCTTCACCTTGACATGCCGTGACTGACACCAAACTACTGAGTGTTAGTGTGGAGCACTTCGGCCCTACACCCTTGACAGCGCATGTTTTGCCTTGCTTGACATGTCTCCCGACATCTTTGCTTGAGATAGCACACACACCCCTTTATATGGGACGAATCTCGAATCTCAAGAGCCGATTTTCTCGAAAATGGCACATGGGAGGCGCACACGACGAAAACAGGTGGCCTTGGCAAGTACTTTCTCATTACGTAGTATTATCACTACTGTAGTATTTGCCCTTGGCATCCGATATTTGTGTAGTATATATGTATGTGGAGCTTCATCGTTGATCACTCAGAAGCACTTCGAAAGAAGAATACCACGGAGGAAACAAAATCATCTCGTTGAGAACTACCTTTTCCCATAGACAGACGTATATACGTGTCGCTCGTCGTTTTCACTCAACTCTCCCTGTTTTTTTGTCGAGAAAAATCAGCGTGAGACATTCATTCGTCCGAAGGGGTGGGTTATTTTATCACCCAGGGTGTTATATTATCACCCGTGTGATACGGTATTAGCAAGCTCTAGCCCCCCTCCCCCCCCGCGCCCCTCCTCCTCCCCGCGGTTTGAACGTCATTCTGTCAAACCGTTATCACCCAGTGTGGTATATTATCACCCGGGTGATGAGGTAATAGCAAGCTCTAGCCCATGGTCAAATGACTTAAGGCAAGCAACGAATGAGTACGCCCACCCCCCCCCCTCCTCCCCGCGGTTTGAACGTCATTCTGTCAAACCGTCTCCAGATCGAAGTGGCACCTTTTTTGGGGAGGGTGAGAACCCAGGGGCTAGCTAGCTCTCTCGCGAAACATAGCGCTTCCTCTGGATGTTTGACGGATAGGGAAAACTACGTGTACTGTACAGCAGTATACCTTGGATACTATTTGCGCACCGAAGGTATCATTGACGTTGTATTTTGGAGATCGGCGCGGACTGGATTGTTTGTATCTTCTCCACCCATACCCCCCCCCGTCCCGGCATTGTAGGGATGCGAGGGTCTATGGCCATACGACTACGGCCGTGCACGGCATGAGTACACCCCCGCCCCCCCCCCCCCCCCCCCCCCCCGTACATACATAGGTATGGTACGACGCAGAAGTAACAAAAACTCGCCGGCGGGGCAAAAAAAAACAAAAAAGAGAAAACTTTTCCTGCCGTGTCTTGTTGTCATTTCCTTTCACGGGATTCGGGACGATCGCCCCGTGATAAAGTTGAAATCCCGTTCCCGTCCAACAGTGATACCGCGCGGATTTTGATACATATCCCGATCCCGTCCAAACCGATCCCGTGAAAACATCGGGATATATATATCAAAATCCAATCAGAACTCACGCACTCTCTATTATACATACATACGTACGTACGTACGTATGCATAAAGACCTAAATCTGACTCTAATTCCCCCAAGTGTTTTTTGTCCACACACAACCGGAGTGCAGGCCTTAAGGCCTACCAGGTACGTACAAGGGGTTTTAACTTTTTTTTTTTCTTTTTTTTTCAAACTCACTCGTCATCGTCCTTGAACTCGATCCCCTCGTCTTCCTGCGAGGACCTCCGTCGTCTCGCCGACTTGGGCCGAGAGGATTTCTTCTTCGCCGCCGCGCTTTTAGGCCTAGAATGCCGCTCTGTTTCCCCAAGGGGGCGGGGTTGGGCCGGTTTTCGGGGGGGGGGGGGGGGGGGTACTCATTTGTTGCTTGCCTTAGTCATTTGACCATTGACCACGGGGGCGTACTCATTCGTTGCTTGCCTTGCGAGTCAGACATGATACGACGCCTTCCAAGTACTACAAATACGATTCTGACACCTGTTACCAGGTATTTACCGACGATTCCACATCATTCCAGCAGTGCCTTAACACTATGGAGCACCGAGCACCGTTCCTACTCCTAATAGAGAGAAACATCTCCAACAACAGTTGGGCGCTCATTACGTCATTACGTTGTTTCCATACATTACAAAGTTTTTTTGCTAATCCTACGTATCCCCTTCCTGTTTCGGGGGGGGGGGTGGGGGGGGCAAACGCCTGGGGGGTCACAGTGACGCGCGCAATACACCACACACACCGAGATTGTGGACGGGGCTAAAGGGGGGAGGGGGGGGGGGGGCCAAAAAAAAGGGGGGAGGTGTGCTCATGTTCATGCATGGCCGTAGTCGTATGAAATGAGAGGGCGCGTCCGAACCTCCGGAATAGCGAGATGGTTGGCAGGGGGGGGGGGGGAGGGAGTTATGCTCATGATTCATGATGGGCCGTAGTCGTAGGTCATGATCTCTTCTACACGATGATGCCGAGACGGCGGAGCACCGCGAGGCGGCGGGGGGCAGGGGGCGTGGGGGGCGGGGGTAGCTTCGTATCTCATGCATTGCGCCGTAAGTCGCTATGATCATAGAGCCGGGCGGAGGGCGCAAGCAACGAGGAAAACAGAGCTGTGCCAGTAAAAATAAATATGCGGTGTGTGGCTTCTGTGTGCGTGGCTGCACGTAACGCGGTACACATTGACAGGGAGTACGAGCCTAGCGTTGCGCCAAAAAAAACAGCAAAACTCAAAAAAACCCTCTTTTTTGTTAGTCAAAGCCGCCGCCGCGCGCACACACATTATTCCCGAGGCCTGTTACGTCTGTATGTACTCCTTGTACACAAGTTCCCTCGAGTGTTGAACCTCGCAGGCGTTAGACTTTTCGTCCTCACACAACAAACCCATTCAGCAACTGAAAAAAAAGAGTCCCACACTCAATTCCCAAGTAGTTTGTCCAATTCCTGCGGGACCGGTTCTTAACCCTTATAGGGACTGGAGTCCCGTTTTTGGGACAAATTACTTAGAATTAGAAAGTGGTTTCTTCCCAAAACGCGGGACTGCAGTCAAAAAGGGTTTTTAGGGTTACTGACGCGAAATCGGATTTATTTTTGGCTTGAATGCAGTGCACACGCCCCCGCCAGATCCATCTTACGGTAAAATTATTCAGCTTGTCCCCATTAGCACTGCCCACACGCCCCTCGGTGTCGGTCTCCTTTCCCCGCTCGACTTACTTCTGTGAATAACCTTGGTACATACAGCCTTTAGGGGATCTCTCTATTGAAAAAAATTCCTTTTTTTTCCCGCTTCCTCTCGACACAACTATAAAACCTCCCCTGGTGTTTAATCTCGACCCGGGTGGTCTCGTAGAAGTTTCACTTTGACTCGAGCTCGCGACTAAGTATCTACGCCAATCATGGCCTCGCGCTATCACGCTTGTACCCAGCCTGCCTCTCCCTCCCTTCCTCCTCCCTCCTCTGCCTCTCCCTCCCTCCCTCCCTCCCTCCCTCCCTCTCTCCCTCTCAGCACCCACCACCAACGCCCCCCACCCACCCTGCCGATTTGCCAGCTGTGCTTGACGTAGCTTTCGGTCGTACAAACACTCGGGGGCATTATACGCACGCTCTTGTGCTGCCTGCGCTCTGTGCTGCGCATACTCATTTCACGCGACCGGCACAACAACAACAACAACAACAACAACAACAACAACAACAACAACAACAACAACAACAACAACAACAACAACAACAACAACAACCCAACATTTTATAATTACGGGGGGACCATAGTAAATAGGGACCTGCGACCTGCGGTATTTGACAAAAACCTATGCATTCACCTATTGTTTATGTACTAACAATATATGGTCCTATTTACTTACTATAGGTGCCCCGTGTTAGCATAGGTACGAATTATTTAATAGTGTTTGTTGAGTGTTATTATTATTATTATTATTATTGTCATCAGACAATGTGTACATATCATATTATACGTATCATATGATAGCGTGAGCTTTTAATGTGTATGATGTCATATATACGATATTCATACAGCAGTATCACAAGTCTGGAGAAGAAGTGTTTAGCCGTTTAGCCGCACCACCACCCGGCGGGCGGAAACCAAAACCAAAATATAGTTTTTGCTTTTCGACGACCTCTACGTACGACTTGAATAATAAGAGGCGATCAAGTCGTATATCGTGTCCCCACTTTTGTCCAAATTGATCAATCCACACTATCAATAGCTCAATTAATAATTCAAGTAATTGTTTTCTTCCACCCCGTCCCCTACTAATAGTACAGTACAGATTATTAGTACAGGCAGTACAGATTAATAGTACAGCAGTACAGTACCCTGCGAGCTAGGGTGATATTTGTCCCTACATATGATATCAAGCGCACTTTCATAATTCTGCCGTGGTTCGACATCCCCTTCGCATATATAGCCGCTGCACACCCACGGTGTATTGGGAACAAACCCTATTAACTATTCATACCTGAAACATAATTGTGGGGTAACTTGATACAATATACCGGTACCTGGTAACACTTACTACCTAGTAACACTTCCCAGTAAAGACAACACGCACCCCCCCTGGGACAAATTTCCGAGCCGATTATTTACTCGAAACCAACTATTTCGGGCGGACCATAGTAAAAAGGACCTATAGCACACACAAAAACCTATACATTTCCCTTTTTTTACTAACAATATTTGGTCCTATTTATAGGGGGCCAAAATGAGACACAAACACCTATATAATTCCTTATTTTTACCAACAAAATTTGGTCCCTATTTACTATGGTCCCCCGTAATGTTTACTATTATTGGGGGCCCACACACACACACACACAAAGTGGGAGTGGGGTGTGTCTTCGAAAATGTCTCGTCGATGATCTTTCCATATTTTGACACATCGCACCGCGCTCGCTCGGCCTTTCCACTCCCCCCCCGGTTGAGGGGGAAAATCATACTTGGAAATTAATTCGTCCGGGGAAGAAGGAGGGCTGTGTGGATTTCTTGCGCGTTACTATTGTATGTCTCGTACTGTACGAGTACCTACTTTTCGTCGGTAAATATTATCCCCATTTTGGACTCTGATGTTGATACTAAATGGTCATTATATTTCCCGCTAGAGTGGATGGATATACGGTATACTCGTATAGTGTTAATATTAATACCTGGTAGTGAAAAACAAAAATGAACCTTTTTTTTTTTCGTACCGTTTTTGTTTCAACCTTCTCTCGGCGAGGGGAAACGCCAGCAGCAGCAAGCAGCGTCTCGTAAAATCGACGGTGGTGGTAGTGGTGCTAATCTGCAGATATATATATACATATAAATATACAGAAATGGTTCCTCTATACGTAGTGCCGGCATGTATGCGCCAGCCAACAATACCGACACTATAGCGGCAATCGGCACTATCTACTCCGCACACTCATATATATACCACACTGGTTAATCCCATCAGTACCAAGAAGCGATCCCACGGGCACTATAGCGGGCAACCAACCGGCACTATAGAGGGACCACTGCCCTTCTCCGCACACTGCCACGCTCCTGGTTAATCCCACCAGTGCCAATCAATTCCACAGCAGGGTAGGCACAGTTCGATGAGAGAGGGCTGAAGTATTTCTCACGATAAAACTGCAAGGCACGAACCGTAGTGGGAGAGGAGGAAGAGGGAGAGGAGCCTACTTTTTGTGACCCCGGATCTGAGTTACGACCAGGAAGGAGAGAGAAAGGGAGGGCGAAGATAATAAATGGGATGGAAAAAAAGAAAGAACAAAAGCAGGCACTATACTCGTAATAGCGGGCAGCCGGCACTATAGAGACCACTACTACTGCTACTACTGCTACTATTAATAGTATAGCTTTACCTCCCACAGCACCATCGCCCGCCCCGGCACCCAAGCTCTTGTCTCCACCGCCTCCTCCTCCTCCTCCTCCTGAGTCGTCGGGGCCGTACTGGAGGTAGGGCTGGGGGGGCGCGGTGTCCGGCACTGCAGTGGAGAAGGTCACCTCCTCTTCGTCGGCGTCGAGCGGCATCACCACCGCCGGCTGTACCCTCGATACCTTCAAACGGAGAAGAAAAAGAAAAAAAGAAAAACGAAAAAAAAAAAAAAAGGAAAAAAAAACGGAGTATTATTAGGGCCATTCTTAGGGCAACTTTTTTCCAAAAATTCCAATATATATATGTATTTTTAAAGAGAAAGAAGAGGAAAAAGAGGAAAAAGAGGAAACATTTTCCAAAATTTGGATATTCTTCAGAGGGCTAAATAAATGTTTGGAAGGCTCGTAGGCTTCGCGTTCCAATAAATGGGGGGGGGGGGGGGGGGGGGTAAATGAGAAAAAAAAAATGGAAATACTGAAAATAAATGCGAAAAAAAATGTTTTTTGGATATATTTTTTTAATTAATGGCTCCGATAAGAATGAGCCATTAGAACTGCTTGCAAACCCACGTTGCTTGGTGATGGGGGGGAAACTTCTGGAAGGAACGAAACCACGATGTTCGGGAAAATGGTTGTCACACCCTGTATACTATATACTATATTATACCCTGCCTGGTATATACCCTGTGCGTGAGAAAAACGGGGACTATTTCGTATTAATACTACGTCACGCCGACCATTATTTGAGTGTATTCCGCAGTTCGATGCGAGTCGACGAGGGAAAAAGAAAGGGCTGAATGAAGTCTTCTCGCGATAAAAATGCAGGGCAAGAACCGTAGTCGGGGGGGGGGGGGGGGGGAAGGAGAGCCTACTTTGTGACCCCGGATCTGAGTTAGTTACGACTAGAGAGGAGAGGGAAAAAATGGGTGAAGACAATGAATGGGATGGAAACAAATAATAATTATAACTGGGTTAAACGTTGGGGTTGGGGCTAGGGTTAGCGATACTGACTGTAGTTGCTGTTCGTCTCGTGCACTGGGGGTGACAACTATTATTATTTTCTCGAATATATCCGTAGGCCACCCCTCCAAACTTCTTGGAAATTGGTGGGGGGTCATTTTTCGCAAGCCGACTATATAAAAGGGTTTACTTAAGCTCTGTTGTATTTGCAGAACGAACTGTTTCGTTCTTTCGTTTTTTGTTTTTGTTTTGTTTTTGTTTTTTTTTGTCTTTTCGTGTTTCAACGGTTCTTACGGACGAACTAGATTCGTTTCTCGCGGACACTATATATATATGTACGTATGTGTGCACTATCACAGTAGTACGAGTGAAAAACAATTTCCATACGAAGTCAGTAAAGGGTGCAAATATATACAGTAGATGCCGTCCATATATAGTGGCGGAACTTAGAGGGGGGTGACGTTTGGTCAAGACAATATGGTGCTTTCTCCATCCAGTGGCACGTCGCGTCTACCGCTATGTATATGATAGGCTGCTAGGTAGATACCAGGTATGACAATGTACACTCGTAAGTTTTTTTTTTTAAGGGGTTGTTCAAGGGTTGTTTACTCTTCTTTGTCATTGCCCTTACACATTCATACTTATCTACGCTGCGTAGATTTGACAACATATAAGATGCCTGTTAAAAAACAGAAAGGTGTGTTTACTCTTATCATTGCTCTCACATATATGTGCATACATATCTACGCACGCTACGTACGTAGATATGACAATATAGAAGATACCTGGTAAAAAACAAGAAGGGTTTGTTTACTCTTCTTCTTGTCATTGCCCTTACATATATATGCATACATATCTACGCTACGACGTAGATATGACAACATATAAGACACCTGGTGAAAAAAAGAGGTTTTGTTTACTCTTCTTCTTGTCATCGCCCCTCACATATGCATACATATCTACGCGTGCGTGTATGATCTGCTCCGTTTTGGCTGGAAGTTTTTTTCGTGTTCTTTCTTGTTGTCCTCGTCAAAACACAGATCGGTGGGATGGGACAACACGAGACGACGAGGCGCAATCCGACCGAGGGGGGGGGGGGGCGTACTCATTTGTTGCTTGCCTTAGTCATTTGACCATTGACCACGCATCCCTTTCGAGACGCAGGCGGGGGTGTACTCATGTCGTGCACGGCCGTAGTCATATGACCATAGACCCTCGCATCCCTACAATGCCGGGACGGAGCGCGTTGGGTTTTCACCAACCAGGCAGACATTGCTTGCACCAAGCGCGAAACGCCGTGAGGTATTGGGCGAGTCGCATGGAGGGTGAGCTGCATCCTGCTAAGAACCGCCTCTGAGGCGGACTTGCATATGGACGACAGCTTCAATGAGTTAAATTTAATTTCTGGTGTGGCCACTTCCGGAGACAGCAATGGGTTTTACTATGTAACTGCCTCGCGGACGCCTTACCATATTAACACTACGTGATACGACCATTCCCCTTGTGCGGAACAAAGGTTCTCCACCCCGCACAAATGATCTACTCGACCGCCAGCTTTGGTGACCGCCAAAAAAAATAACAAAAAAAAACGGCACCCTGGTTGTCTAGCTCACGCAGCGAGTGGCGTGTTTTACAGCGTCGTTGCCAACCGACGCCAACCCAACCTATAAATATATCATACCGGTATATTTATAGGGGGGGGGGATAGGGGATAACAAGAGTCCTCTCATTTTGGTTTGATGAAAATAAAACGGCTGATTACAATGAATGGTTGAGCCAATCAAAAGACTGGAGACGACAAAACAATGAAAAGGCAAGGCGACGAGGGTTGCTCATTGTTTGGGCGAGGACACCACCTAACAGGTACTACAAGTAAAAATACCACCGCAACGCGGTAAATCAAAGCATACACACATATGCTGTAAACGTATGCTTCGAGTGACGGCGAATCATTATCTCCTTCAAAGGTCTCCAAAAGATCTCCGCGTAGCAGCAGACTCTTAACATATCAGTACTCCTTCTCCTCATTTCCGACGTGTCGAAAAATCGACAACTGTTTTGGGTACGTATACAACTCAAAAGAGCGCCACGCCGCTTGTATTATATCTATATCGCTGTGACACCCGTCCCCCGTTGGACACATGCTTAAAAGCCTACGATACAACACCAAATAATGATTTCGTTCATGTTATATATCGAAGCGTTTCATTATAGTTTCCACCTGCGACAGACACACGATATACGCTTGTGCTCAGGCCGCGTCTGCGTTGTCAGTACAACTTGGTGACGAGAAGCGACTTTAGAGGGACCGGGGGCGTCAAACAAAAGAAAACGCACAGCAAAAACAAACCCCACATCACGATGCCGACAATTATCATGCCACACCTTTTTTTTTTTTTACTTTTGTTTTTACGGTTAACATCACACAGGCGACCGGAATCGGAACCGGAACACCCCTTCTTGCACAACAGTGGGGGTAAAAAACAACACCCCCTTGTGGGGACATTTAACAATGTAGCACACCATTAGGCCTGCGAACTTGAGAGGTATCATAGTCGACACCTTACGGGGGTTTTACTGCATTGTTCAATGTCTTCAGATGAGCGTGTTTACCCAAAAAAATGTATAGGGGGGGGAGGGAGATCCCGGCCACCGGTGTTGCCAGAAACGCATTCAGGGCACAACGGGAGGGGGCAGGGGGGGGGGGGTGTACTCATATCGTGCACGGCCGTAGTCGTATGACCATAGACCCTCGCACCCCTACAATGCCGGGACGGAGCATGTCACGTTTTCACCGACCAAGCAGACATTGCTAGCAACAAGCGCGAAGCGCGGGGGGGGGTGTACTTATTTTGATAATGTTCATGCATGGCCGTAGTCGTATGACCATAGGGGGGGGGTAAGTGCCGGGAGAAACCCACCATGTCGGGACCTTCGTACTCCTGAGTCGTGCGCTCTGGCAGATCCAGGTCTTGCGCGATGATATTGTCGTACTTGTACCTTTCGCAACAAACGAAAAAAAAAGCGGTGTCGAGCGCGATGATGAAATACTCATGAGAACAAAAGGTAAGGTCCAAGAGAAGAGGGTATTTCGCATTTCACGCAAGGAGCCAAGGTCATCGTAGCCACGAGGTTATCGTAAAAAACGAGGTCGTCGGGGACAAAATAACGCCCCGTGGTGGTAGCTTCAGAAATGCGAAGATGAGTGTAACACAACATGTGTCGCTGGTGGTGGTAACATGTTCATCGAAGATAAAAGTCCATGACATGGTATACGGCACAGAACATCCTTGACAAATAACAGGAAAGCTGGCTGGTTCAGGCTGGATTTCTTACATCGAGAATGGAGGCGTTCTACGTATATATGTGCACTAACTTCATTTCAGGTTCAACGGCTCCCTAGTTTATAATAATATCCTGCAAAATAAATATCAGCCTACCTTCCTTCTTTCTTGCTGCTCTTTTTTTAATGATATTAGGTGTCCTTGTATTGTACACGAACAACGTTCATCTGTATTGTTTGGGGTCGCAATTCAACGCCCCGATTTTTTTCTATCATCTCACCCCCCCCCCCCCTCTCGACCATCAAACCATCAATCGGACGACGTTTCGCCACCCCTCGACAACATGCCGCTCCTTCCTCCCTTCCTCCACCACCGACCGACACACAATGCCATCGAAAAAGGGGCACACGACCGACCGACCGGGATAAGCTACCACGTGGGGCCGTCACACCTGGGGTTTGAGTCGTACCCTTTCCTGTGCCGCGCGTACTCTGTTTCGGGTCGGGGAAGGCCCACGGCGCTGACCGGCCTTCGCATGCGCATCGAGTTCCCCGCAAGCTCCAGCCTCGGCATGAGCCAGGCGGACGCCTCCTCGTTCCATTGCGCGCGACGTTCGACGTTCGAGACCTCCTCCGGAGGAACGAAATTTGTGATTACAACCTTCATTCAGGGAAAGGTGGTTTTGACGGACGGTGGGTGGGTGGGTGGATGGGTGGGTGGGTGGGAGGGTTTCGTGAAACCGGAGGATTGTGGAATGTATGTACCAAGCGCCGAAGCGCCGTGAGGTGTTCGGTCAGTCGCATGAAGGATTTAGCTGCATCCTGTTAATACTATAGTAAGAATCGCTTGTGAAGGCGGACTTTCGGCACATTGTGCGTACTTTCTTGCATGTACATGTGGGTGAGGGGGAAGCGTACAATCAGGTGAAGCGTATCAGGACAAGCCCCCGCCTGGTTCTAACGCTAACATGCCGGTCACTAAAGACGAGGTCGCGGGTTGTTACTCGATGCAGTACTGTTTTTGGTTGTTGTGGCAAGGATTGTCGCAGATCGTTGCCAATGCTCGAAAGCACACCTGGCATTGCCTGCTGACATTGAGTCCATTAAACTTTTTACGCCTGCTTTCCCTCGAAAGGAGGTCTGTTGTTGCCGACCAGGTGGTAAGTCGAGCCCCTTTTTGGCGTTCGCGATCATCCTGGTTTCGGATTTCGACCCCATACAACCCGAATCTCGCGGTGTCACTGAATCCAAACTTTTTGACGAACCGCTTCAATGGTGGGGTTTCCATTTCATTGTCTGGAACGAAACAACATCATAACTGTTGTGGCACCCGTCTCGGTACATGAAGCGACGGTGTACGAGCGCACTACTGTCTCCATCTTTTTGTGCATCTAAACCTTTACGCCAATGTTAAGCACACGCAGACACAAACCTCCTTCAGCTTGAGCTGCCTGGTAAGCTCTCGGATGGTGTCGAGCATATCGGACCTCTCCTGCTGGAACTCTTCTTGGATGTCCTTGATTTCGCGGTGGGCCGTCTGGTACTTGCTCCACAGCTTCTTGAGCTTCTTCGTCTTCACTTCCACCTACCGCCCACCAGGGTATAATGATAGCGTTAGCTTCGTCTTGTCGGCCGTTTCGTCGTCGTCGTGTGAAAAAAGTTCCAGTCTTGTACGAATGCGGGTGTCACTACTCAAACCCAACCGCGTCACCCGGCCTGCGCTAACCCACAGCGTCTTGAGCTCCTTTGTGTTCACAATTCTACCCATCGACCACCCGGTATGATGGCGTTAGCTTTGTTTGATCGACCGTTTCGTTGTCGTGTGCAAAATCACGGTCGTGCGCGAATGCGGGTGTCACTACTCAAACCAGCCGCATCACCCGGCCTGCGCAAACCTCTTTGCGCGGCATTCGCTCTTCTTGTAGAGATCATGCCACAAGACCAAGCGCGAGGCGGTAAACACGAAGCGCTAAGCACAAAGCGCTAAGCACGAAGCGCTAAGCGCGAGGCGGTAAGCACGAAGCGCTAGGCACAAAGAGCTAAGCACGAAGCGCTAAGCACGAAGCGCTAAGCACGAAGCGCTAAGCACGAAGCGCTAAGCACGAAACGTGAAGTGACGAGAGTCGAATTTGTCGAATCTTCACAGAATGACAGTACAGAGGAACGCCGTCCGTACACGGCAAATTTAACGAACACCAAGACATGAACGAATGTTCCGGAGTGCCGTCTACGTGACAAGTTTAACGAACGCCAGGTACAAAACAAACAACATCGAGCTAATCCGCGTCGGCGATAAGTTCATTTTTGCTGCGACTCCGCGTACAAAAAGACGCCGACAAAAAGACGTACAACTTTCGTTGGCGACGAACCGAACTTCTGGTGTGGTATTTTTCTTCCAAAACGAGGTATCAACAAGTGGGATGATGCTTTACCAGGTATTATTTTTGAAATTGATGGAGCAAGTGCATAGATTTTAGACAGGAATGCTTACTCTGATAAGATGAACTGAGGAAACCACACCTCTTCAGCTTCGGAGATGCAGCGCCCACGAAATACGATGCCACCGCTACTACTTTAATGGGGGTGTCAAAAAAAGAGGCGCCTCGACCCCCCCCCCCCCCACTAATTCGTCAAGCTCGAGGCTACATAGCTGGGACAGTAGCAGCGCGATATTGATACATGTTTTGTGCTAACGGTGCTATATATATATGCGTCGAGAAATGGCGCTATAATTGCAAACGGTGCGGTAACCAACGGAAAGGCGATATTACACGTCACACCTCTTCCTCCATGTCCCTGAACTCTCGGTTGAGCTCGGTTATGCCCTCCTCCTTCTCTGCCAGCTCACGGGCCTGCGCGTTACGTCCAGGAAGGAGGTTCACAAGAGATAATAAGCTGAGACGCCCCATCCATTCACAGCAAAAACGCTACTACTGTAATCACCGTTTCAAAAAGGGATCGTACGATGGAAGAAACTACGAGAGGGTTGCAATGAGCTCGGTGTGCTTTCAAAATAAATCGGGACACCCAGGAGGAGGAGGAGGAGGAGGAGGAGGAGAACACAGGAGAAGATTGAACGTCCATGCACAGCAAAAAACGCAAAATCACCATTCAAAAAGGGTTTTTACGGTGGAAGAAATCTACAGGGTGAACAAGGAGCTCGGCATTCTTTGGAGTAGCTTTTCGGAGACACCCGCTTGGATGCCTGCGAAAAGACAATCTGACCATCTGCCTCTAGCAAAACGCCTACTGTCCGTGGCAATCTCGGACGCTTCCTTTCTGTTTTGGCAAACGCGCCACCGGCCAATCTCTACCGCAGCAGCAGCAGCAGCAGCAGCAGCAGCAGCAGCAGCAGCAGCAGCAGCAGCAGCAGTCACTGGATCGTCGAATCGTTGCTGGTTCTGGTTGTGCGTGCGTGGCTAGGCGGCAACAACAACAACAACAACAACAAAAGGCGTGCGCGTCCTACCGAACGAAACGATATTAAGACGCGTATGGGCGCGACTGGGCGGAAACAGTGGGGATAGCTTCCCTCTGTCGTCCGGTTGTTTTTTTGTTTAATCAGTGCCCCACAATCCAACGCTTCGTGAGCACGCACTCCTCCCCCCCTTCAGTACCTGCAGCCATTTTTGGTGACGAAGCGACGAACGCTATGTACGATAGGGTTACGTACAATACCTCATTTTTCTGGTGCGCCTGACTTCTCAAAAAGAGCTCCATACCTCACCCCAAAACTGCCTCTTTTTTTTTAGGAAACCTGCAGGCTTAACCCGACGGCCTACATGCAGGTGCTGCTAACGAAAAATGTCGTGTCAACACAGATGGGATGATGCCGGGCTATTCGTATACTGTAGTTCTTCAGTTAAGGTGTGTCTTAAGCGTGTTAAGCCAGTCGAAAATATTTCGGCCGAAAACTTCTTACGGACGGACGGACGGACGGACGGACAGACGGACGTACGTCACCCCCAACTTAGCATGCGTCAAAGTACTTTAGATTTTGTGCGGGATGGTTTCTTGCAGCGGGAGTAGGGTTATACAAGCCAACGCAGCACAAACGGTATGAAGTGGTGCCTCCATAAAACTCCATAAAAGACAAGGCGAAGCGCTTTTTTGCAGCGAAACGAGGCGTTATGACGATGTATATATATGTATGTGTTCCATCATCAATCGTCTTCAGCCCAGCGGTAAGCAGCGGGGGTAATCGTATACAAGTAGTGGTCCCTCTATACGAGTAGTGGTCCCTGCATAGTGCAGGTGTGCTCCAGCCAACAATACCGGCACTGTCGCGGACAACCGACACTAACTACTCCGCACACTATATACCACACTGGGTGAATCTCATTTATTTGTGCCAAGCGATTCCACGGGCACTATATGTAGCGAGCAACCGGCACTACTAGAGGGGGACCCCTACTTGGATGCTGTGTGTGTTGTCTCACAAGCGACGTCTCCTGATCTCTTCTGTGTTCCAGCTCGTGTTGCGCCTGGCGTAATTCTGCCTCTTGCCGCTGTGCTTTATCTAAGATCTCTCCACCCTGGTCACAACGACCAACAGCGAAACGGCGGCGGTGGCGGGGAGGGGGAGGGGGGAGGGGTACTGCATGGCCGTAACCGTATGACCATATATAGACCTTCGCATCCCTACAATGCCGGGACGGGGCACGTCGGGTGTTCACCGACCAGACAGGCATTGCTTGCACCAAGCACGAAGCGGCGTGAGGTGTACGACGAGTTGCGTGAAGGGTGAGCTGTAACCTACTTACGACCGCTTTGTGAGGCGGGCTTTCTTGCATATAGATGACAGCGTCGAATCAATTCAATTTTTTTCCGGTGTGGCCACTTCCAGATACAGCAAAGGGTATAGATACTATGTAACTGCCTCGTGGGCGCCTCACCGTGTACACACTACGTGATACGACTATCCCCCCTTGGGCGGAGTTAAGCTTCTCCACCCCGTACAAATGATCTAACTCGACCGCCTGCCATGGTGACCGCTAAAAGTTAGCCCATGCAGTGATTGGCGTATGACCATGGGGGGGGGAAGAAGTGAGTGCATGGCTGTGGAGGCGCTGCAGGCACTAAAACACACCATTTGTTTTTCAAATCTTGGTTGGTGTTTATCTCAAATGGCACGCCAAAGCTCTGCCCGACGCGCGTGCGATTCGGAAGTAAGGGGGTTCTCCCAGTGATGAGCAGCCACGCGCTTGCCCTTTCCTGATCTCCGCCCCTTTCTACCCTTCATTTCTCCCTTCCATGTCTCCTACCTGGTGTGTTTTGCTACTTTGCTACAGTGGCGTGGAGCACGTGTTTCAAAGGTGTATTTTGAAGCGTTTTTTTTCGGAGGCAAGCGACCACTCTGAGCAGCGATATTTGGGTCCCATGAATGAGCCGGTGCTGAAACTGGGCGGCTTACCTACAACGGGCTAGCTGTGTACGTAAATATATGCACCACGTAGTGGAATGTACACATGCCACCGGTGCTTATCGGTTCAACTATCTTTGGCTCTCCCCGGCAGCAGCATCACCGGACTCGAATGGACAACTCCAATGCCATATCCATCATGACGCTTATTCCGGCTTATCACTATTTTGTGTTTTTGCATTCTTGCCTGAATAAGCTTGGCCTCCATGGCCTGAAGCTTCCCCAGAAGCATCCCTTTCGTTTTCTCGATGCCTCGTCTTTCCACCGCCTCGCTCTCCAGCCTCTCGCTGAGGACTTGCCGCTCTTCGGCCGTCTTGGCGTGGGCATCGAGGAGCTTCTTCATGTCTTCCGCCGCCTGGCACACGGACGAAAACGAAAACGAGTAGGAGGGGGAGAAGGGGGAGGAGGAGAAGGGGGAGGAGGAGGAGGAGGAGGAGGAGGAGGATGTGAGCTGTGTTGTTCGTCGGTAACTACTATTAAATAGTAGCTCCCTTCGACGGACACAGGACATAAGCGCACAGCGCGCCCCGTTTTGACTCGCGCACCACCTTCGGCGCACGCACGTATGCACACAAGCTTTGACATATCGAAACGGAGGGGGTGTGCGTTAGGGGGCATTCGGTATCGCAACGCGCCTCGCCTAGCTCGCGTACCGCTTCTCCCAACCCCCGGCCGAGACTACAGGTACTGTACTGTACTGCACTGCACTGTACTGCTGTAATGCCTACATAAATAGTACGGCAACGTTGTACGCGCTTCCCACACACCACTGGACACCGACCACTGTCGTCCCATTGACGTGAAGATAGATAGGGATACATGGGCGACAAAAAAAACATCGCAAGCGGNTCCATCATGACGCTTATTCCGGCTTATCACTATTTTGTGTTTTTGCATTCTTGCCTGAATAAGCTTGGCCTCCATGGCCTGAAGCTTCCCCAGAAGCATCCCTTTCGTTTTCTCGATGCCTCGTCTTTCCACCGCCTCGCTCTCCAGCCTCTCGCTGAGGACTTGCCGCTCTTCGGCCGTCTTGGCGTGGGCATCGAGGAGCTTCTTCATGTCTTCCGCCGCCTGGCACACGGACGAAAACGAAAACGAGTAGGAGGGGGAGAAGGGGGAGGAGGAGAAGGGGGAGGAGGAGGAGGAGGAGGAGGAGGAGGAGGGGGAGGAGATAATTTTGGGACTTCTTTCAAGAAACGAAAAACATGTCGAAAACAAGAAAAGGGCAGCTGTTACTAAAAAGGTCGGCCACATGAAGCAACCGTACGTAGCTTCCGGAGGGGGGGGGTAAGGTGTGCGTGTGTGTGTACGAACCGCAACGTAGCATCAGGTGGCCGGAACCTCCCCCTCTCCCCCTCCCCCCCCTCACCCTCCACGCGACTCGCCCAATACCTCACGGCGCTTCGCGCTTGGTGCAAGCAATGTCTACCTGGTTGGTGAAAACCCAACGTGCTCCGTCCCGGCATTGTAGGGATACGAGGGTCTATGGTCATACGATTACGGTGGTGCACGACATGAGTACACCCCCCCCCCCCCTTGCACAATGCGGGGATAAAAAATATCCTTGTGGAGATATTGAAAAAATGCATGTATATATGTAGCAAACCCCACAAGGTGTCGACAATCTCTCAATTCGGTACGACTTCGTACAGTAGTGGTGTGCTACATTTGTTCAAAAAAACGCCTCCACAAGGGGGGAAACCTGCAAAAGGGGCTGCGCCACACGCACGCGCGCAGCACGATCATATACGTATAGACGCTTGATTTTGATAACGTCGCACTCGTATTAGTTTGTTGCTCGTTATAGCATAGGTCCCTCACGGGGCTCGGCTAATTGGCACGAGAGGGTTGTGGCCTATTCCGCACGGTACCAAGGAGGGGGGAGGGGGGGGGCTGCTTGGAGCGAGGGAGGGGGCGAGGAGTCACGCCTCCTGTCGAGTGCACAACAAAACAAAACAAAACTAGCTGTTGGTGGGGAAGCTCCTCGTCGTACCGCGCCTTCCCCCCAAAACCTAGCCTTGAGAACACAGCGGCTACTACTACTACTACTTGTTTTTTGGGGGGGGGTCCTCATTTTGTTGCCTGCCTGTGAATCATTTGACCATCGACCACGCATGCCTTTCAAGACGGAGCACATATCCTACCGCGGGGGAAAGGGGGGTTTGTCATCGCAAATCACGCTCAGCGGTAGCAGCAACGACAGCAGAGACAGTGCCGCACTGCGCCCGGACGCGTCACTGCGTGGTGTCGCCCGATCGAAATACCTGGTGCTTCAGCTGCTTCTCTCTGCGGTCGGCGTCGTCCTGCAGCTTAATCAACTCCTCCTCGCTCACGCCTACGACCTTGCCTCCTTGGCCGCCTCGAATCGACCCGAGGCCCTGCCATACCACCACCGGAACAGGGTGTAGCAGGGTGCCATGTACACACGTTTTAGAATTGATGGTCGGCACGAGGTACAAAGGGGAGGGCCATTTCGTTCGCCGGGAGATTCAGCATTGTGTGTTTACTTACGTACAAGGACACATTATAAGGTGTGTCTGAACAGGCACCCTTTCTGTTCAGCTCCCGGGATAGCCTCAACCCTTCCCCGCGTGTTTTGTTTTACCTGGCCAGGCTCTCCGTCACCGTCGACAGAACCACCCTGCCCAGCCAGCTGATCCTTAAGCCGTTGGATCTCCTCCTGAAACCTGCGTGAGACCCGCCGGGTCGGGTCGGGTCGGGTCGGGTCGGGTCGGGTCGGGTCGGGTCGGGTCGGGTCGGGTCGGGTCGGGTCGGGTTGGGTCGAGACGGGTCGGGAAAAGGTGCCAGTGTGTCAAAATACAGCAATACTAGGCAAGGGTGTGTCGACAATAGCCACGCGGCCGAGGCCGAGGCAGTTCGCGCTATGTGCCGTTGCCACACCAACCGTACAAGCATGCCACGGCAGCAACGTTATGTTCTACAACACGTACGTGCAACCGAGTTCAATTGGCGCACGGCACAAGGTATATGCGAAGTGAATTTTTGGTACGCTTAGCTTTTGTTTTTTAAGCACCCACCAGAGGAAAAAGACAAGAAAAAAAAAAAACTCAAGGTTGCCCGTGAAAAACTGTCGTGTAAGAAGTGCGTGTCGGAGTGCTGCCGTAGCTCTAGGCCACCCAACAAAACGCGCCGAAACACGTAGCGAATCAAACCACAAGCAGTGCAACAAGTAGCCGACCAAACGGACATTTCTGCCTCGGTATGTTGAGGCAATTTAGGGGTAAGTAGGGTTCGTCTGGGACAGAGTTAGCCGATTGGGTCTGCCCATGAAACTGACGCCGAACAATTATACATTTTTGCGAGTGGCGGCGAGACACGTTTTGTCTATTACTTACGGGTTTCACACCCGGGGCAGTCAAATCGAGGGTATCGTTTCATGTTCTGTATATACGAAAACGTGGCTTCACGCTTCACGCCTCCCCCAGCCATAAACTCTCTCGCATGCCATCGCGTGTGGAGGCATTTCGGCGTTATTTTCTCTTCCCCCGACGACATGATAGGACTATTGCTATGTAGTCAACATATTTTTCCTCACTCTCGGAGCATGGCATCCTTGGGGTCCTCGTTGATCTTCGGCTTGTTCTTGATGTTCTTGGCGCGATTAGCGTACCTACCGAGCAAGAACACAATAACAGATGATGTTGAGCCGGGAGTAGGTAGAGAACAAAAGGAGTTATATAGACTTTTTCATACGAGTATATATATTGTTTTTTGTATGTTTTGGTTTCCCTGGGTTGCCTTCTTCATTCTTGGGAACGTTTTATGAGTGATCAAACGTTGAAGGTCATGCTGCACAATTCAATGTCGGATGGTACACGCGATCATCATTATACTACTAACACCACATAAGCTTTAGACCTGCCGCCCAGGTTTGCCGTTAACCTTGCGTGCCGGTTCCACCACCCAAAAGTCCATGGGAGCTTCATTCACAGTAGAGGGGGGAGGGGGGCGATGTAAGCACCTCTTCCACCACAGAACACAGCCCATAAATGCAACGTAGAAAAAAAAAGTTAACGCGAGTCCTCGGAGTAGGTTGCCTCCACGCTGGCACTTAGTGTGCTCTGCAGTACGTATTACGGATGGGCTATTGTAGTAAGATAAATCAGAACCCACGATGGGCCAAAAAACCAGGCATCCCCCTATGCCGGCACACCATATTCGGGTCTGATTACTACTATCAACACTACGTTCCCCCGTAAATAGTACTTTTAGCCTACCTTAGCGTAGACACGGTCTCGTCGTAGTTGTACTCAGCTGGTCCGGCGTTGGCACACATGACAGTCTTTGTGTTTCCCCCGAGGCTTGAGCGAGGGGGCGTGGTCCGTAGCACAAAGCACACACAGGCCAGAACAGAGAACGGCGTAAGGCGGCGTAAAACATAAAACAAATCAGATGCGGTATACGTGTATGTGCGGCCTGGATGGGCTCGTAGTAGGTACGTAGTACGCAGTCTGAGGACGCAAACATGCCTAGTAAGGATGCACACAGCAGGCGTATTTGACACCAGTCGCACGCATGCGTGCTTCCTTGCGTGCCTGCGTACGTACGTATACCGGTCAAGTATGCTGTCTTTGTTGCTATGCAGATATTACGCCCGGTGCTCACTACAAACTGCAACTGCGAAACAACTTTGGTCATACATGTCATACATGTCAGACGTGGGAGAGCGCGATGTTTCATTTTTGGTTTTTTCAAAGGCATCTCACCTGTCTTGCAGGAGACGCGTAAGCTTCGAATCTCGGTACGGGATGTGGAGCGAACGGCCGTCAACGAGCGCGCTGATCACGTTCCCCAGGGCAGACAGCGACAAGTTGATCTTGTTCGCCTCCTTAAGCCTATAAAAACCACACACAACGAGGAGACAAAGACACGGGCCACATGTTCAGCGCAGGGAGGGGCAGTGGCGATAGAGGCGACCTTAGCCAGCCGTAAAACCAACTACCCTGCGTTGCTGGGAAATAGTCGTGTTGGTCGCAAGGGCTAGCTGAGGACCGGTGCCAGGACCGGTGCGAATATTTCCTTCCACCTCGGCCTCGTGTTTTTTTTTTAACGAAACACCTTCACGAAATCATATGGTGGGGACATTGTGCGCGGCTTTCATTTTCGGTTCGGACGGCCGCCAATATTGTTGCATCCTTCAGACCGTCGCAAGCACACCAGACAACGGCTAAAAGGGTTTGTGCTACGAGTACGGACTGCCGTATGAGCGCTCCTTCCGACCAAAAACACAAAGTGGCTATTTATCCGCGTGCTCACGTCCGCGTGCAGTTTTGTGAAAAATGTTGATATCACTGACAAACAGAAGCAGAGTGTCCCTGAGGGAGCAGAGCAGTAACAGGCATTCTCGAGTGCGTGTTGTTGCTCCGGATCATGTGGGGGCGGGTAGTAGGTGGAGTGGACCTAAGAGTGTTTTATCACGAGTTTTTTTTCCTCGAGACCGGCGCGCACCTGTCTCCCGTGGCCCCTGTCTTGCTCTGCCGTTCGGAACCGGCCAGATCCACCAGGTTGAGCTTGCCGACCCGAATATGGTCGCCTCTGTCGTCGCTCTGACTGCACTCCACCACGATGCAGAAGATAGAGTGACTTCTCGACGAGGTCAGGTTCATCATCGTCGACCCCACGGATCGATTTTTTTTGCCAGCCTGTTATGCGGTCGGCATTGGTTTTGGCGGAATCAAGCAAAACGTTCGGGATTGGGAAGGGGGTAGAGGTTGACTGCCGTCCGGTGGATCAGGAGGGGAGAGGGGCGGGGAGGGGCTCGTTTATTGCTTGCCGTAGTCATTCTGACCATTGACTACGCATCCCGTTGGAGGCGGACCATCGTTCCGGCCCCTAATAGAGACACTTTCAACATTTAGGCGCCCATTGTTTTGTTTCCAAATATTGAAAAAAAAAAACATGTGAGATCGAGGATTTTATCGAAACTCATCTTTGCAATGTATTACGTGAAAACGTTTTGCCTGTTTTATTCCGTTCCTGTTTTGCGTTTGGTGGCCACCATATATCTGCTGGGATAAATATTATTTTTGCGCTATTCTCTCGTGTACTAACTTATCTCCATACGTATCACGTTCGTCTCTTTCCCTCCACCTTTCCTTTCCTCCAACACAAAGCCCGTTCCTCCTTGTACATGTCACATCCCTCCAATGTGAGTTCTTCACTCTTTCACTTTACCACAAGGGCTCATACCAAAACATGCATGTGCATCTTCGTCTCCCCCCTCCTGCCGACTACTAGCAGACCTCTTTCTTCTTCCTGGCAGGTCCAGGTCCCCCACACGAAATTGCAGTTTCAGCGTTTTCGCGTAGTAGTCCATTGGGCCGTGTACGTACGTTTTCATTCCAATCTCTTCTCCC
This sequence comes from Saccharina japonica, assembly GCA_008828725.1. Taxonomy (NCBI): domain Eukaryota; class Phaeophyceae; order Laminariales; family Laminariaceae; genus Saccharina; species Saccharina japonica. The sequence continues at coordinate 797,038 of MEHQ01000140.1, read as the reverse complement.
AACCTCCCGTATATATCTAAACGTCCCTCCCCGTCCACCTTCTTTTTTCACGCTACGCAGCCTTTTCTTTCTTTGTATCCTTGCCGTTACTTCTGTCTTGTACCCCTCAAACTGCCACAGACAGCAGTATCTCTTTTTGATTTCCTCCTATTTCCTTCCGTAATTTTCGACTACGTTTTCCCACCATATCCCAGCTCGTCCTCTCGTCACTTTCTCCCATATGGCGGCAGAAGGGGGGGGCGTATATACGTGGAAGCAACGAACAAGAGAAAGCGTGTTCGTACCACGAGGTACTATACACAGGAGTATGAAGCGCGTTTGTTTATCGAAGGTAGGCCGATCCGATCGGCATCCATTTGCCGGACTTCTGTGTGCGCTTGCGGGTACAGTAGTGAGTGAAGGGTATGCCACGCGCGCCGCCCGCTGAGGTTTCCCGACAACGAAGGAGGGAACATAGTGGGCGATCATCGCAACACTAACCAGGCCACCTTACTGCAAAAACCGCCCATTTTCAATCCCAACTACACTCACTCGCAGTAACATTTTGTACCCAAAGCAAGGGTGTAGCTATCATGGAGCTAGTACCTCCCCTAAAAAGCAGGCAAGGCACCGGCTGTCATACGTCTTTGCACCTACTACCTGTACCATATATACATGTCTTTGCTGGTCGGCAGGGTGACCTGGAGCCGGTGCGTATCGTTCCGGTGCTAGTTTTGAGGCGGTGAACTTGCCTGCATGACGTGGTCAATCTCCATCGCGCTCTTCACCACGAAGGTGGTAAGGTCCTTCACGTACACGCCGCTGTCCACATTTTCCTTCAGCTCCAGCTTATCCTTGGGATCCTGCGTCGCGGGCCCGAGGGATCGCCCATACGCCACAAGAACGGAAGAAAGTGCTCTTTGGTAAGTGATACCAGGTATAATTTCGAGCGCAGATAGATGTGGTGCCCAGTATTTCGTTCTGTTTCCTGTTTTCTGTTTTTTGTTTTTGCATGGAAATTATCTACACCTAGTATACATCATATCATAGCAGTAGTAGATGTAGACGAGTACAAACTTCCAGTTTTAGACGCGGGTGAGCCTCCTATTAATGCATAGGTGCTCCTGGATCCAAACGTGGCAAATTGTGTACCTGCTGATTCATTCATGAACTCCCTTGCGCGCATGGCATGCCAACCCGGTGGGTCCGACCAGACCAAACAAACACAAATACATATCGTCCACGCCGGAACAAACACCCCAAACCTTCGAACCGAAATGCCTCAGTTTGGTCGTGAAGCGAGCATATCACATGCCAGATCTGGTTCTGTTCGTTCATTGCCATCGGGTCTTAACCCTTTCAGAACTGCAAAGCTTATATCCCACACTAATTCCAAGTAAATTGTCTCCAAAAACGGGGGAGGGACCGGTTCTTAAGGGGTTAAAACTCTACACCGTCGATAAACCTTTTTTGTTTCGTGGCTATACGGCAACAGACTGACAAAAAACAAAAAACAAAAAAAAAAGACAGGGGAATCGCGGCGGCAGTAGTAGATAGATTAACGATTCCTAACCCCGCAGCAAAAACGCCGTGCAAGGTCTCTCTCTATCTCACCTTGGACAGAAGATCACGAATCTCTTCGTTGTAGATTTCTAGATAGCTCGCCCGCACTAGGTACTGCACGTTGTCGGCCAAGGCTATCTTGTCGAATATGTGCTGGAGAACAAGCACGCACGGTGGAGTAACCGATAAGCGTTACAAAGCGGACTGTCGGGAAACGAAGTGGGTTGTCGGGTTAAGCTAAGCCCCATCAAAATGTCGGGCCAGGGATTCGATAGAATCGGCCCGCGGGCGTGGTGTTAGCATGTAGGGAGGCACCGTTGTTGGTGGCAAAAAAAAGCGATAACGGCAACAAAGGCGTCACATCCTACAATTTGCTGCTTGTGCTATATACGAGGTCTTCTTCAGTACTGTATACGCCCACGGCGGATGCGCCGATAGCTGTTGTTGCGTTTTTTTTTATTCAAAACGATTCGGAAGCGAAAAAAAAAAGGGAAGATTGCGATGTCAATCAAGATTAAGATGTAAAAGCAGTGCCATCGAAGTGCTACAGTACTTCTTCATACTGACACCAGGGATTTTCAAGAAAGGGGAAGATATCGCCAAGATGTTCCCTTAGAAGCACTACGAAGCAGTATGATAGTTCGTATCAATCTGGGAGTGAATGTCCTTTGTGTTCTAGTTTTATCACGCAGGCATGCTTCCCGTGCAACCGAATCAACTACTTAAAGTTAGATGGACGAAGCCACTAGACGCTAAAGCGTCAGTTGTTTCTCAGCGAAGCTTGGCGAGACAGGAGTGGCCGTTGTTCGCTTCTCACATCACAACAGGTTGTTCAAAAGCGCCCGCCGTTCAAAAATACCGCCGAAAATGTGTCAATCACAGCGCAGGGCCGATGTCGTTCCGAATTGTCGCCTAGAAATCCCTCACCCCCTACGATGCAACTTCGAGGCCTACTACTACTCTGTAAGTGCTTGACACCGTGTACGAAGTACCAAATATACGATATCACATCACACGGTTCAGGGAGGACTTGAGAGAATCACGAGCACCTCGAACGATTTGGGGATGATTCCCCTGAGCTCCGGGGGGTCGGGGTATCCCTCCATGGTGTGCGTTTTCCCTGCGCCGGTCTGCCACGGACGACAGCGGCAGGGGGGAAAGTGATAACATTTCGAGGTTATTCTCGAAGTCCATGTGGTACGATATGATACTGCCCCAAAACGTGCCAGAGGGAATGAGAAAAATCTCAAGTTTTTATTCCTGCACCTTGCCAGATGGACTTACCCAGGTCATGTATATTAGACGTACTGTATTAAGTCTAAGTCTGTCATATGAGACAGCCAGTGTCGCGAACGATTCTTGGGAATGGTACTATCCCTGCACATACTTCAATTGCACTATTGTACTTTCGAAACTATGTCAAAGTACTGCAATATTATAGAAGTATCACTATTAATAGCAGCCTGGATGAACACATATTATACCTTCTGGTATTGATAGTTGTTGAAGGCACTAAGAAGGCTTTCAAAATAAGAAGGCAGTCACACAACGGCCGAACCTGCTCTGCAGGCATCGACTGCTGGAAGAAGATCGTACTCTTGTGGGTTTATGTACTGATTGCAATGCTACACATATACGATACATGCTAACCAGGCTTCCGATAATACATACCTGGTATATACATGTTAATACCTTGTTGGATGTATATATGATGTGTATACTTCGTATGCCACCCGCCCCCGTTTGAGTATGCGCTTGGATTCTGTTTGCGGCTGGCTTCGTCTTGAAGCCACCACAACCTAAAATGTCCTCAACATTAGCAAGCAGCGCGTCATTTCGTACCTGACCGTACGCAAAGATGGTCCCGTTGTATCCTTGCAGGACGGATTCCACCAGAGGCGCTCCGCAAACTTCGTACACCCTCTCTTGCGCAGAGCGGTCGCCGAACACGGCGTCGAAGAAGAAGCTCTTGGGGGGCTCGCGTGCGTCGGCGCGAGGGTTGCGGACGACGATTTCCCCCCTGTCTTCCTTCGCCTCGGCAATTCTATACAACAACATACAGTATAGGACACCTAATAAGAAACAGGCTAACAAGAAGACCAGGCTGAGATTTGGAGGAAAATAAGAAATTCGGGAGTCGTTATCTTGAAATTAAGTGTAGAAATTGCCCTCTCTCAAATAAGAAATCCAGCCTGGACTAGATTTCCTGTTTCTTATCAGGTGTCCTGTACTGTACGATAGGATCGTATTACTGTAATATTCATGACAGTATCATTACACGCATGTATCAACGTCAATAGTATTCATGACAGTATCATTACACGCATGTATCAACGTCAAACCGAACCATGCATGCAAATGAAGCAGGAGGAGAAACGCATACAAACGGTGTGAGCATGATGACGGTACACTCAAACCTGCTCAAACTGCTGTTGTTCTCTACTGCTTGTACTGCTTGTACTGTTGTGTCCATTACATATGATAGAAGGGACTATGTACAAAGCAGTACGTACGTACGTACAGCACAGTACAGTACAGGACAGGACACCTACACGCAAGAAAACGGGCAATAAGAAAGGAAGGCTGAGAGTTATTAAATAGAAACAAATTATAAATTCGGGAGATATTCTACTGAATGATGTCAAGTACCAGGTACTGAGTAGTACGTGTAGTGGACACGCAGTGTACAGGCAGTAGAACACGCCCATTCGCGAACAAGAAATCCAGCCTCTGGAACAGCTTTCCTGTTTCTTACTGCAGTAGTATGTGACCGGTACTCCTGTACGCTCACAGTACTATTGGTGATGCATGTTGGCTACAGCAGCAGCAGTACTTCAGCCACAAAACATGCTGGCCGAGATTCGTGATGCTGCTGCTGTGTTTTGTATAGGGCGTGATGAGTGAATGCAGTTGGCGGTGCCTGGTAAACGAATACCAGGGAGCAGCGATCTCTACCAGGCCCAGGAGGAAGGCGATGGGTGCCGCTACTCTGTATGATACAGAGGATGTATGATACTGCTGTACGCTGCCGGTCGGTTTGACAAGATCGGAGTTGGCAGAGGATGCGGCGGCATGTCGTTCAACAGAATCGTAAATAGGATCTACCTGGTATCTGGTAAGGGTAACCAAGCACACAACGTACACTGACACGTGGTACGGTGTACCCAGGCTCATCGATCAGGAAGGGAAGCGTTCAACGACAATGCACTGGGGTCGAGCGTTTTGCCTCAACATCAAGCCTCCTACTACTGTACGTATCATTCGGTGCTGGGCGGAACACATAATATGATTCATCTCAATGACCGGTCGACGTCTCGTTGGCATTTTCTCTGGAGTTGCTTACGCTTTGTGCCCATCTTGAAGCTCCTTCCGGCTGAGCGGGCGTATGCGTACGACGACCTTGACACACTCGTCGGACTTCGGCTCTGGAGGGTTGGGAGGCATTTTTTCCGGCTTCAAGGTAGGGAACGGTACAGCACCTATGTACCTGCCGTACACTCAACTACGCTTGTATCTTAGGAGAGACTACCGATATCCGATATCTCCCACTATTATCGTGCACCGTACACCGTACACGCAACACGGGAGAAGATCCAATCCGGTACCGGAAGACGAAAATATCTGGAAACTTTTCCGTGGCGGTTACACCGCTCTGCTCTTTACTGCTGGTGACAGGTTGTTGCGTGCTCGTATTTCTTTGTTCTTTAGAACATATCCCATCAAACGACGTGCGTACGTACGCAATATACATTAAATACAGTACATTTCGTGCGTGTTTAGGTAGGGGACAGTGGAATTATCATCCCCTGGTCGAAAAAAAGTTCGCGGCGCGATTGCGCGGGAACTCGTAGATTCTCCGAATCGAATCACCAGTGTCCTTGTGCTTCCAAACACACCACGCGCATCAAGCCGCCCCACCTGCCCCAGACAGGGAAAATAAAATGATCAGCGTCGTCAAGTCAACAACGCGTCGACAAGCCCACGTGAAGGCGAGGTCTTCCTCGGCTACCTCTGCTGCGGCTGCTACCGCGACGGCCGCTGCTGCTGTGGTTAAAAATTCTTCGGCGTCGAACAGCAACAACAATAACAAGAGCAACCATTTTCAAAACACGGGCGATGACGCGGCTTTTGGAAGTCTCACCAACCACCTGGCGGACTCATACGAAAAGGCAAGCTTATTTAGACGGCAGAAGAATTATGCAGAAATGCCGGAATTCGCCCGTCTCGGATCTGGGGGCAGGCCACTACGTGGACGATTTCATCTTTCCAGCAGTAACACGGGGATAGGGACGCGCGAGTAGTTTTGGCACTTTGTATAGGCCGATGTCAGAATTTCATTTTGAGACCACAATTTGGCTCAAATTGGGTCCTCGGACAGCCTGACCTGACAGCTGAACTGAAATATTGAAAACAGGTCCAAGAGTCGAATTCAATTTTTTTTTTCCGCCATCCCTACCGCACAACGCCTATCATAAACCATAACCCACACAATATTTTGTAGCACAGCCGCAGCGTCCAGCATCCTCTCCGGTCACTACTGCGTGAGAAACCCGGGAATATCACAAATACACTATGCGTCCGCCGCTGGCTTGTGTCCTATCTCAACCCCAGGGGAACCACGAGGTGAGGCATGTGTGAGAGTCTGGCTTTATTTGGGCGAATCTACGTTTCTTTCGAGTTTTTTCTTGCCAAGAGCGCCCCGTCGTGCTTTCGCGCCCAGCACAGCTTCAACGAAGTCCCGTATCGACGGTGAAGTAACAAACGGTGTGCGCAGGTCGGGGGTCACAGACTATTAATGGCCGCGCGAGAGGTCTGCCTTCGGCGCCGCACCGCGCTGTCGACGTGGGCGTGGGGCAGCGCGGTGGATGTCGGCTGTAGGTTCTCTCCCACACATTAAGCACGTTGCTCTCGAAAAGTCTTGTATATCGGCGTCTTTCGTGTCTTCGAAATGCCCCTCGAGCAGCCCCGGGCCCCGGCCCTGCCCGGCTATGCCCCGTTTTTGGTGATATTGGCGTACAGACTACTGAGACTGAATATCAAAACAAACAATTAATTTCACTTCGTGTTCGGTGCCGGTAGTGGACCACGAGACCACAAGGCCGTATGCTGCCGTACGTATCCTATGATACGATGGGAAAATGGGAAATGCCAAACCCAAAACACGTCCCGTTGACAAGGGTCTCTAAAATCAAGTAACACAGGGCAAAGCATCATCCGCAGTAATGTTTCTATTGTTCGGCACCAATGATACGTGAAACACCAGTACGTACGAATGGTAGAACCTTGATTGCACCGCCTCGCCTCTCCACGTCCGGAGATTGCTGCGACCCCCTCCCTTCATTGTTCATTACGCACCATTTCTAACATCTTTCACCGACCAACTGCTGTCCTCCATCCCCCCCTTGCCTTCCCTGCCTCTTCTCCACCTCCCTTCCTCTCCCCACACTACACTCGGCGCCGGATGTGCAAGCAGTTCGAAAATGACCGAAAGCCGGCCGCTCTCCAGAAGCAACAGCCCACGCCCGCAGCAGCAGCAATAGTAGTGTCCACGGTAGATCGAAAAATCACTACTTCGGACAGCGACAACACCATCCAGCAGCCGGAGAAGGCGAGCGACAACCAACCCCCTCAGACTGCCGTGGCTGCTGTGGCCGCCGCCGCTGCGGCCGCCGCCGCCGCCTCCGTGGCAGCAGCGGAAGCAACAGCCTCAGCAGTAGTGGTCGAGCCTTCCACCGACGGAGGGCAGCAGCGACCTCGACCGGAAAACATCCCCAAGTTTGTCCGGGTTGGGCAGAAAGTGTGCTTCTCGACTGTTGTGGCCGCCGTCCTCATCCCGTCTTCAGAAGACATTTCCGAGGCATCCAAGCGCGAGCTCTGGTGAGTCTAGCAGATCAAACCTGCCTACCTTTCTTACTTGGTACCTGTTCTATTTTGCTTGCTGGGGCGGGCGTGTGCGGATGCTACCTGTACATATGGCACAGCAGCAGTGATCGATTGTCGCTATTATATTTTGCTCGTCTTATGCATACGAGTACACTAAACTACAGTCTTGGTTGCCGATTTTCAAGGCATCACGTACGACTCGTCTACTTTTTTTTCGTCCGATCTCATTCGTCTACAAGGGCGTGTTTTTTGCATGGATTCAGTACCAGAATACAAGGGGAGCATGAATGAGTCAAGACAACTTACTTGATTGCAATGTATACGTGAAAAGACGAAATACTTGGTGACAGATCAGGACTCTTTGTTTTGGGTGGTGTATATCTTGCTCCTCTATGCACGATGTACCTGGTACTATTTGATGCTGCGAGCAGTCTAGGCACTGGTACAACTGGTACACGCGCTGTTATCTAATACCTCGTATTTTCTACTGGTGGGCCAGGGTCGGCAAGTGTTTATTTTATCCATTGGGTATATATGGTCTTGATTGGGTATTATCATACACCGGTACCGCAGGCAGCTGCTGTGTGGCTTTGTGGTTCCTTGTATGTACGTCACTTTTAGTTCGAGTGCCATAAACCAAACGTGTTGTGTTGGCCGCGAAATTACGCAGCGGACTCTTCGGGCGATAGCGACTGCCGACTACAGCAGTAGTTTTGTATTGTACGCACTACTGCTGTAGGTATTGCTTCGAGACTACGTACTGGCTCTCTGTTGTACTCGCTTTATGCATGTACTGGTACAGCGCAGCAGGTGGATCATCGAAGATACCTCAGTCGCCATTATGTGCTCGCTTCGAACAATTACAATCGCCACGAGCAGTACGGCACTTTGTTTAGAGCAACTCGACACTCTTGCTAGTACTCGTACTGCTACTGCTGTGACTGGCTGTTGGCAATGTACCAAAGGATAAGTAATAAGTATGGAATCGTGGAGCGTCCGGAAACGCGGAAACACTTCACCAGGAAGAACCACAGCTGCTTCTTATATGTAACATGTGGAAACAGAGTACCTAGTAGTGCGTGAGCAGCTGGTGCTGCTGTGTTGAAAAATATGGGGTCTTTTGCATTTATACCTTCATTTCGTTATTTCTACGTACTTGATCGTATGCATCCAACGCACCTGGATTCTGTCCTGATTCTTTTTCCGGGAGAGATATCGAGACATTACACTTTTTTTTGTCATGCTTTTTATTTGGTTGCTTGATTATTGATTTGCTTCAGTATATTTACTTTTTATTATTTTTTCTTTTCGCTTTTTTCTTTTTTCTCTTTTTTTCTCTTGCATGCACCTGGATTGCTAGCAGGGTAGGTCTTGCCTGTCGTATATGGCGTTGCATTGTCTGCTCTGCTTACTGCACTGAGTGTAGTATCTCTGGGTCGTAGTTTTGTGACCACAGAACTGGTACCTTTTTAGGATGAAGAATCGGCACGGACACTGGGTGTGCTGGATGTCGACGGGTAGAAAGGAAGGTTTAATGTGAAGAACACACACACACACACACTTTGCGTACTGCACAAGTTCCGCGGTCACAACAAAAACTTGGGAACATGAAGGATAGGATTGTTGGAATGCTAAATTAGTTGCACGTGTCATCAGTGTGTGCGTGAATAGTTTCGCGGAGAAACCCCCTGCACCCTTGACAGAATATCAACAAAATAGCCCACCGGCGTGCGTCAGTCACGATGTCACTACTCACTCTCTCTGCTCTCTTGCGTATTAGAACGTCTCGGCGCTATGATATTTGTGATGCCTAATTTTGGAGTTCTACAAAAAAATATAATTTAGCCATTTTTATTAATAGAATTTTGTCACACGTGTAACTGATAATCTTGTATCCCGGGCCTAAGTGTAGGTACGGTAGACTGTCTACAATTGAGGCTTTTTCTTCTTCGTGGTATCGGTGTGAGCTGTCTTCAGGCCGGCTGACCTGGTTTTGGGATGTTCGGTCTATGATAATGTTTGTTCAGGGTCCAGATGTTTTTAATTGAACTTCAGACTTGCGTGCAATCCGATTGGTCTAAAATTCGCGTCATCTGTGGGCGATCGGCAATATACTACGATGCCTCTTCTGATGTTCGAAGTTAGGCGTTGGCACGACCGTCCGGGTATCCCGATGTCCCTGTTGAGAGTTAAGCAACAAGAGTTTTTGTCGAGCGTGCATAGCTGCTCTGGGATAGGTCGAGTCATGGCGGTATTTCGATGAGTACAACACAACTACTCCAGATGGGTCTCTTGTTTTTTTCAAGTCCAAACGTGTTGCATTTATTAATTCATCTTTAATAGTAGTAGTACTACTCTGTTTTACCTGCCCAGTATTTTTTTCCGATTTCTGAAATCAATCCAAGCCTTGGTTGACAAAAAGTTGAATTGGCTCCTAAATGCGATCCTATCAAAAACGATACGACGAAACACTTTTTTTTAATATTGCACATGGAGTACGGTGCAATGCATCAGTTTTCCAACAGGGCACGACGACGTCAGGACCGACCAACCGCGATGTTGTCTTTTGTGGCGGCAAAACGTTGGACCTTGATCGATGATTATGATTTGTGCTGGAGCCGAGAGGCGGATAGAAGGGAGTGCCGCCTGGTTGTCGTGCAGCCAAAACATGCCTACGTAACGGTAGTCGTCTCCAGGAACGATCACGACGCTACCTGGAAAAGCCCTAGGATTAGGCAGTTTTTATACCACATAATGTCTCTTGTGATAGATACACTGCAGCACGGCCGTCCGTTTTTTCGACGGTGCCACCAGTCCTGATGTTTTCCATATTTTGCGAGTACACACGCAAGTACTTCATTTCAAAGTACTTTTGAGGCATGATATATTCGCCCGTGTGCGTTGTTGGCACTGCCGAGCGCAGCATCCGTATTAATGGTGTCTCTCCGTCTATTCTTGCCTAGCTTATTAATAGTTGACCCAGGTTGACCTACAACAGCTTCGTTCGTATACAAGTCGCGTGGCAGCAGTGCCATTTCTTAGTCTGCAAGAACGTAAAACAATTTCGGATTTTTGTTCGGCAGGAGTCCATTTCGTTGTCTCCCGTGACTTTTTTTTTTCGTCAGGACAGGCTCACAAGACTATGTACTCTCATCTCCACTTTTTCTTCGTATGATACACTGCTTTGTTTATATATTTACGAACTGGAACTAACTGCTGTTTCTTGCCGCGCTCGACGAAACAGGTGGCAGGCGACGGATTACGCGGAGTTCCGCCTGAACTACGCGATGAGGATGCAGGACCCGGCCATGGAGAAGGATTATGACTACACCCCCGACAAGTACACCACCAACAACGACGAGAACTGCTACAGCTACGACAACGCCGAGTGCTACGGCAGCGCCGGAAGCGGCCGGCTTCAGGGGAACGAGAACACCGTTCCCTACGCTGTCGCCTCCGTCAACGAGCCATCCTCCGCCCCAGCGACCGTCGGGTACCACTACGGCAACCAGGGTGGGATGCTGTGCGCGTCCTCCTCCTCGCCTGTGATGGCCGGGAGGGCGCAGCACGCTCCCACGGCCACCGTGGAAGGTGTATTGGTTGTCGCTGCTGCGCCTGCCCCTGCGGTGCTGGCGTCTCGTTCCTACCCTTCCAACGAGCTGTGCCATGCCGGCATGGGCATGGGCCCTCAGGGAATGAAGCAGAACGGCGGCATGTTTAAGGGCAACAACGGCGGTGGCCCTGTGGTATCCTCCATGGGCCAGCAGCAGGGGTATGCCACGAAGTCGTCTCGCTATGAGAGGGTGAGTCTTGGTCGGGTGTTGTCGGGGCTGCGAGAGGGGTTGCTTGTGCCAAGGGCGAGAGAAGGGTTGGGGGGGCTGGCGGGGTATCTACAAAACGCAACCAACATAGAGCAGTAGCAAGCTCCTTTTTATTAATTTATTATGCACGCAGTACTCGTAGACTTTTGTTTTTGGCGCCTTTTTTTTTCAAGCATATTTATACCTGGTATCATATCATATCATGTCATACGAATCATTTTGTTTTTGAAAATAGTTGGTTCCGTGATTTTATGTGAAAGGTGAACTAAATCACGATATATATATCACGATGCGGTTGCTCAGTTTCCTTCATAATAGTTCAAGGCAGGTATAATATATACGATCAGTTTCAGATGTACCTGGAGTGCAGAAATGTTGGTTCGATTGAGCCCACGAATGCAATAATGTAACTCGTGATTTATGTGTGGTTGCGGTGTTGAGAAATCTCTTGACACGGAGGGTTGTAGGTAGCATTTGCAGCGGCAGTGACGATATGCCGAGGCCTGGTGGTCTCTCTTGCTTCCAGCGACGGATCGGTCGACGAGTCGATGATGGTGTTTGGGAGCCTTCCAAACGAACCCGCCCGACTTCCGTCCCGGTGAACCTTCAACTTGAAAATTTCGTTGTTGCTGCTCGCGTGTTGAGTATGGCACATATTTTATACCTGGTACTGAAATGAAACAAATATGTCTACCGAGTACTATTAATATTATATACTTATGTAGTAACATTGTAGTCTTGATATTAATACTTGTATTAGAGCTATTTGAAACTCAAAATAGGAGCTTATATATGGTTCTTCCCGAAATAAGGTCATATCGAGTTTCAAACGTCGCCAAAATAGGCGCTTATTTTTGACATAACGACCAGCGTGATATTTGGCTCTTCTCAAAATATGTACTTGGTCACTTTTCTGAGCAAGTACATAAGTTTTACTTGGTGGGAAGTTTCTCAGCAATTTATCCTACAATCGAAGCACCACAGCAGGGCACAAGCATCACAGGACTAAAAACAAAGCAGCACAGGGCAGCAGCACAACTACCCTCGACTTACGGCCTACGCCCGAGCAAACTGCCCATAGTACGAGCATGGACCCGCTACCAGGAGGCTACCAAAACAGCAGGCGTGCTGCCACCGGCGAGGGTTATCCCGCACAGCCGAGGTCGCCCCCGTTCATCGGTCTACGTCCGAGCGTCAACAGCTACGGTTCTCCTCCCCGCCTTCCCGGATTTAACACCGGGGCTGGTGTGCGCCAGCCGCTGGGCTTGCGCACAGACATGCCGTGCACCAACGCCCAGGTTACGGGTGGTGAGCGTGCGCATGGTGTGCTGGGTCCGGACGGCCCCTGCGCCCCAAGCGCTGCCACCTCGTTCCGTGATGGGCCCGGTCCAGCAGGCCCTCAAGCTTTGCCTTCACTTGCTTTGACTATGCCAGCACCTGCACGTGCTCAAGCCTGGTGTGCACTCTCCGAGCACACAACACAAAGAAGTCCCTCATCACGAACGCGTGCTGCTGAAAGTGGAAAGCCCAAAAGAAGAATAAATCCTGGAAAATTATGTCAGTGTCCTTCGTAAAAGATCCACCGTTTTGTAAAAAAATGGCATATGCTGAGTTTTAGACGTTGCGGGAAATGTGGCTCTATAGTGCCAAATATTCAATGGCCTGACTCTTCCCTTTGGAAAGACATAAGGCATAAGCTCGAGTTTCAAATAGGTCTATTACTAGTGTATTTTTTCACATGACTATTTCAACACCAGTAGAATATTGTATGTATTAAAAGTCGTATATTCTCCTATTTTGCGTACGTACGTGTTACGATACATTCTCGTTGGTCACCGTCATCATTCCCTAACCTGAAGTTGTACACTTTTGGTGTATTCTGGTTCAGTGATCGTGTTTTTTTCGTCTTTTTTAAGATGCGTAATTTCGCAATGTCGCCCTCTCCCCAATTATATATGTAGCGGTTTCGAGTCAGCACCATCTCCGTTCTCGTAACGTTGTGGGTTGTTTCAAACTCAAAACTCAAATATCACATATACACTCAGCTATTATTAATAGTAATGAAAACGAATGATGCGTTCCGACGAAATCCTCGATCTCACAGCAGTTTTTTTTTTTTTTTTTTAATATTTAAATGTCCTGCTGCTGCTGCTGCTGTAGCTTCCAATGTTAATGTTCACACACCCCTCCCCGGCATTTTCCGCCCATCAACCCTGTCCCCCGCCGTGTTTTACCTCCAGGCTGCCAGGCCCAGGTCCAACATAAGCCCCGACGAGCAGCAGCAGAAGCTCGGCTCGCGCCGCCGCGTTGTGGTTGGCGGCGGGGGAGGAGTAGCGCCCCCCGCGCACGCTCACCGCCGCCACCAGGCCCACGCAGGGCAGCGCGTCACGAGAGGCGGCCGCCCTGCCCCCGCCTGCTACGGAGGCCGTCGCGACGGTCGGAATGAACCCGACTACGCGATGCCCCGCGGAAGTGGCTATCAGCACGGTGGCGGCATTGGAGTGGGAGGAGGCGGTGGGCAGTTCTTCATGAACGGGTACCCCGCTGGAGTGTACGACGCGCCCCCCCCCAGGGCCGCGTACGGCAACAACGCCCACTATGGTCACGGAGCGGCCATGGCGGAGGCGTACCTCCCGGTCCAGCAGCAGCAGCAGCAGAGGCACCACCACCAAGCGCACGGTGGTGGCATGGTCGGTGGCGGCGGGGGCGGGGCTGCTTACGCCCCGTCCTCGGGAGGGCTCGGTGCTCCGAGCGTTGTGATGATGCCGGCACCGAGCTCTTCGCAGTTCAGCATGTGGCGCAGCCAGCTGGTCTTCTCGCCTGTGATGATGCAGTGAGTGAAGTGCAGTGCAGGGAGTCGACGGCGTTGTTGCTGAGCAAGCCTAGTGTGTACAGTGGAAATTATAAGCGGGGAGGAGCTCTACGTATATAGGGTGACGGCCGGGGAAATTGGCGAAGCAAAAAACGCCTCCTCAATTTTTTTTTTCTGCTATTCTTTTTTTCTTTTTTTAGTGGCCTATATATTTTTCGTTTTTGTTTTTTTTGGTCTCGAGCTTTTGGGGTCATGTTGCCCCCCCCCGTGCTCGTTGTGGAATGATGTGTGGCGATGGACGACCATCACATGTACCGAACGGTTCAAAGCTTTTGTCCACACTTTTTTGTCTTTTTTTCTCTTTTTTGTGTGTGCGTGCGTGCGTGTGTGTTTTGTGTTTTTTTTTTTTCTCTCCTCCTTTTTTTTCCCCCCTTTTTTTTCCTGTTCCTAACGTGCACGTTTTGTCTGGAGGATGTGGTTTCCGTTACCAAAGACTAGAAGAAGAAAACATTTTTTGTCCTTTCGAGGGTGTTGCGTTTGTTGCCCTGATGTTGGCACAACGCGCTCCCTCGCCCCCTCTTGCTCGATGGTTTCTTTCGGAGACTTGAGACGTTGAGGTGCCCTACGCACACGGTGATCGACCGTGGGGACTGAGTTGAGGCGGCCTTTGCTCACGCTGTGGTTTTTGCTGTCTCGGGACGGAAAGGAGGAAATGAGGGGGGGGGTTGGGGTGGGTGGGTGGATGGAGGATGACTTGGGGTCTGTGGAGGTTGGCAGGGGTCGTGGAGGGGGGGGCAGGGGTTGTGGTTCGAGAATAAATATAGACTTAGGGGCTTAGATCACCCTCGGTGACTTTTGGGGGACGACGAGTTGTGTTAGCTGTGAGTCAGCCAGGCTTTTCTGCCCCCCCGCCCTCCCCGCCCCCCC
>MEHQ01000140.1:737645-782048 GCA_008828725.1 Saccharina japonica | reverse complement strand
CCCCCCCCCCCCCCCCTTACGCCCTGAAATCAAATATATGAGTATAAGGTGTCTCTGAGTCCCGGGGGGGGTTATTTTCGTGTGAAAGCATTATCATATAGAGGTGAAGGGAGAAGGAGGCGCGGACCCCCCTTGAAGCGGAGGGGTTTGCACCTTTAGACAGGCGGCAGTGCGCGCGCAACGCGGCGCTGCTTGTACTTATATTGTTGCTCTTGTGTAGGTCGTGAGTGTTTCCCGTCATCTTTAACTTACCGAAAACCGAAACGTGCGTGTGTTTTTTTTTTAGATTTCCGAGTTACGAGTTTTTTTTTTTTTTGCTTTTTTCGTGTATGAGGTTTTGTACAATCGTGCTCGTGAATACGTGTTCCCCCCCCCCCCCCCTCTCTGTTGTGGCTGTTTTTTTTTGTCGGCCGGTCAAGCCGATAAAAAAAAGCGCGCAGTTGTTTCACGTCGTATTTTAATTGCTTTATGAATGCCATACATATATACGAAAAGGTGTATTGGCTTTTGCTTAAGTACCACCATACGCGTTCGGCGATTCTATTTTCGCTCTCTGGGTGTTGTATTTGTTTCGTGCTTTTTGTACTTTTGTGCTTTTTTTCCTCTTAGTTAGGCCTTGAGAAAAGTCATAGTTAACAGATGGACGGGAGAGAGAGATTACAAGTTGTCGGTGTTTTTTCCCTTGGAAGTGTCGGTGAATTCTAGTTAGGTCCCACCCGGAATGGTTTCCGGGTGGTTCTTTTTTTTAGTCGCTTGGTGCTAGAAACAGAGGGTGTGATCGACGCAGTCCAAAAAAGCGTTTTGACTGCCCCCTCTCCCAAGCGCGACAACTGTAAACCCCATATAGATTTGCAGAGCTAAAAAGGTGTTCCTTTACGGTGGTATATGTTAGGGAGCGTACGAGTCATGAAGTCACATATACATACTCGAGACACGCGCGCGCGAGAGACAAAAGAGGAGGGGGGGGGGGGGGGGGGGGGGGTGGGGGGGGGGGGTTGACTTTTGATTGAATGCAGTGATTTTGTGTGTACAGGGTAGAGCAACCGGGGAACTTTTCAGTTCCAGACGAAGGCATCGACGTGTCCCCACAGTTTTTGCTGGCGTTTGGCCAGCCCTTTATATACGTTGCCTGGCGCGTACAGGAGGTGAGGGGGGCGGGGGGGGGGCGGCGCTCGAGCCTGCATCGTGTGATGTTTTCATTGCAATGTTGTTTGCCGGTGTATTCTTACTACTTACGATAGGCGTCTAGAACTTGGGGTCGTCACATCTTCTTGAAAGGAGATTTCTTCCGTCGAGAAACTAGGAACGCCACCGGCGTGTCCCGAAGGGGATGATTTTGTAGATTTTTTGCTTAGCCTGGGACGCTCGTGGGTGCGTGCGTTTTACCTACGTACCGCACGCTCGTGTTTGCTTCTCGTGTTCTCGTGATGGAAATTTCGTTCAAAATATCAGTTTTCTTTTCTTTTTCTTTTTTTTTGTGTCGGTAGTGGGCGGAATTGGGTCGGGTCGGGTCGGGAGGGGCCGGAGGCGCGTCCAGACGCTCCTGCGCCGCTGATAGGTCTTGCCTTGCGCGAGACGAAATTGGTTAGGTACGCGCCGACTGCAAGGTTATGTAAACATGGTATTGAACACGCAGCGGGGGGGGGGGGGGGGGGGGGGGGGGGGGGGNNNGGGGGGGGGAGGCGGCGGTGGTGGTGGGGAGGGAATCGGGGTAATTGTCACCGCTGTACGCAGCTACTATCGGTACCTGCGACGGGGAAGAAATAGGTGAAGTGAAAGGCAGAAGCGAAGGCTTCTTGGCGATCACGGATAATCTCTCCCGGTGGCTGTTATGTTTTGATTTTTTTCCGATGCCTGGACGGATTTGATGACTTTCGGGAAAGATTTCCATGTTTACGCGAGAATCGTTTACAAACTTTGTTTTTGGTGGGGTTGGGTCGGGTGGGTGGTTATCGAGATTTGGAGGTTTTAGTCGTCTGTTCGTTTTATAGTGATGCGAAGGCACAGAGCGATCAATAATAGTAGTATGTGTAGACTTTTGCTGTCATAGTGCTTTCTTTCGTACCTGGTACACCGGAGCCACACACGGCCGTTTTGGTATAAATATATCATCGTAGCAGCGGGGTACCCGGTGTGTATCCGGTGGTTTCTAGCGCTGACTGTATTATCTTACGTTTTCTAGGCGAAAAAATACGTCGTGGTAGAGCTATAATATCCATCTGGTTTTGTGTTTTGTATGGGACGGATCTCCCCGATCCGTCTGGTTGTGTCTGTATGGGACGGATCTGGCCGCTCGATCAGGAAAAAACACCTGAAGTAGTAGCTGCGGGCGCGGTCGTCTCGTTTGTAGTGTAGCGTTTCTTCATGGTAGCTATTTTGGCGGCAACGTTTTCACTGTCAAGCGACTTAGAAAAGTGCTGTAGACGCTGGGAACGTCGGTTCCGTTGGAACGAAAACAAATTTTTATGTCAAACTTGTACTCTACATTTGACTGGCTAAAATATGCTGCCGCCGTGGGAGGGAGTCTCATCTCAGCACAAAAATAATGGAAATATACGTGAAAAGTGATTCTGATGTGCCGGACCGAGATGTGTATGGCCTTTTTTTCCATGTGTTTTTGTTTTTCAACGAATGATATCACAAGCTAAAACATAAAACAAACTTTTTTTTTTCTTATTTGGGCGTGGAAAGGGGTTGACGGACGATTTTTATCCCGGCACCTGAAGAAAGAAGAACGAAGTCCTGCTTTTTTATTCTACGAGGTATTAGTACCCTAGATATGTCCCCTCTCCTGGCCATTTGGAAATAAAATAATGTGTCCACTTATTATTTTGCTTTTAACACTAAATCATGCTTTAATACCTCGCTCGGTAGGCCGGTTAGTGTCAGGGTTTGCTATTGTCGTAGTTCGTTAGAAGGAGCGTCTCTCATCAACCCTCAATCAACAGGTAAGTCGATCAAGTCACCATCATCGTGATGACGTAAAAAAAAACCCTACTGCCTGCTCTTCTACTTCTGACTCAAACCCCTAGATGCTACGCAGTCAGCGTGCCATTATCCCACCACCCGCCACATAAATATATATACATGATAACTGTTTTGCTGTGGAACACTGACTGCTAGCATCTGGTCTGCTGTAAATAACTGCTGTTGTTGTACAGCAGACCCACCTATTATTTTTATTTGTATCGGTTGCTTGTTTGCTGCAGAGGACTTACTTGAAGCAACAATGTACACATTTATCAGTTTACTTTATTTAGTTAGGTAGTCTCTACCAGGGTAATTATTTAGCCGCGCGGGTTGCTTTGCTATTAACAAAATTTTACGAGGTGTTGTTTCATTTACTATTTTATGGTAGAAGGGGAGGTCACTCACATGAAAATGGGCAGAATGGAAAAAATAAAATAAAAATGCAGCGCTGTGGATCACAGGACGATTTTTTAGGAGAAAACAAGTTGGCGGGACAGATGGCAGGGGACTCTCTAAAACATGTGACCCAAAAAATGAGAAGAAACAAAAAAAAAAATGTTTTCTCCTATATAATCGTCCTGCGACAACAGCGCTCTCCGGTTTGTTTTCCATTCTGACCATTTTCGATGTGAGGAGTCGAAAAAAGAAAAAAGACTGTTCCGGTCGCCTCGGATCGATACGTACGTAAGGATTATCATTATTCCTACTCGTACTACATACGCGTACTACATACCAGGTACTAATTAATGCTGTTGTTTGTAAAACACTCATAAAACTATCGGTACAACACAGATCCGCGCTGTTCCATCGAGGGGAGAAGAACTACGAGCAGTACAAGTAATAACTTATGTACTAAGCACTTGAACCTCAGTACCTCATCGGCCTTTTCAGTATTCCTAAATCACTATTATTCCATTATCATTTCAGAAATACCAATAATATACCAGGTGTATAACAACACCAACCCAGGTAATAAGTATGCGCATACACATACATATTATTATGATACACAACGAGTAATTGCAGTACTATTTAACATACTAATATTAATAGTACAAGTAAGTGTGTACTACCTGGTATTAGTGTATGTGTGAACTTCGACCATGCATGATGAATCTTCGATGCCGGTCGGTCGGTGTACATGTCATCACATGGTAAGTGGTAAGCCAGCAGCCAACAGTGGCCGTTCGCGGCGTGCTGTGGTAACAGCAGTTGTTGCGACTCCATTTTTTAGTTTTTAGCCGTGGGTGGAATGATCCGATCCATCGTCGAACTACTCTGTAACCTAAAGAAAGATTAGGTGGGCATTGTCTTTGATCTCACTTCTACGATCTCAGAAGATCTCAGGCAGTCACTCAGGTTACCACACGTTACCACCACCCACCGTACAATACAGCAGGCCAGTGTACAAATAGTCAGTGTACAACTAACTGCTCAATCAGTGTCTTCATCGGTAAGTTGCCAAGTAATTTATAAAGCCCCGGAGACAGCTCGTACCTATAGCTATACTACGGTAGTAGTACTACAGCTACATAGCTGTATATATATGTTTTTCTTACTGTGTGTTGTGTTGTCGTTGTTGCTCATTCTTATAGTTATTCGCGCTGCTGATGCTGCTACGCAACGTACACACATATTATACATACATACTACGGATTCACACTCAATCATCGTAAACACGCGCATGCAAACAAAGGTTTTTGGAGAGCACGCAGCAGGTATATTCATTTATCATTCATTCGCCTGAATTGCACGCCGAATTGTTCAGTCACCATGCTTGTCCTTTACGAATAAATTTTTAGTGTACATGTAACTATTAATATTAATAACATGTTAAAATTTTGCCCTTCGACATTGAAGTTATCGTACGACGTATTATTCTAGTAGTAGTAGTACCTGTTCCAGTCCGGCTTGAATCGTGTATCCTCGAATGATACCGTATGCAGTACAAGGTAAGGGGACGTCCACGTTTGTCCGTGATAACAGAAGCATGTCCTTGGTTATAGTAGGGTCGTGATGTCAGTGTTTAATTGTTGTTTACAGCAGGAACTACTGTAATAGTAGTAGTAGTAGTAGCAGTAGTAGTAGTAGTAGTAGTGGTAGTAGTAGTAGTAGTGGTAGTAGTAGTAGTAGTAGTGGTAGTAGTAGTAGTAGTAGTAGTAGTAGTAGTAGTAGTAGTAGTAGTAGTAGTAGTAGTAGTAGTAGTAGTAGTAGTATCAACAATGGTTTCAGTGACATAATCTTCATACTTCAATCACAATCATCATTTCAAATCGACTGTAACTGTAAGAAGAGGAGAGAACGAAGAAATATGGAGGGGGGGAGGGAGGGGAAGCAGGGGGGGAACGGAGAGAAGGAGACAGGGAGGGTCGGCCACTCGAAAGGAGCCAGGGGGGACAGACTGCATGCATCACGAGGAGGCGCCACGTAGTGGCCACGGCAGCAGTTTTCGCCGTAGATAGATAGTTAATGTTATTTCCGTGATCACAGACAGTCTCTTTTGGGTTGGGACCTCTAAGATGCTCGTCTTCTTATTAACTTGAAAACGAGTACTGCCTCTCACCTGGTACTTACGGGCAACGCAGGGCTAGCGCCACGGGCGGAGCCGTGGCCGTACCGCTAGTTTACTTGAAACGATACTGGGTGGGGTGCTGTACGCTGTACTACACAACAACAGCCGTGAAAGCCTGGAGGGTGTGTTCTAAGAGGCAGGACAGGTAAACAACAGCACTTCACACTGGAGCGCCAAACGAGATGGAACTTGTGGCGAGGGTGGGTAAGATGACGAGCGATGGCCAACGGCTAGGTAGTGGCGTCGGGGGGTTAGGCAGGCATCGTTTGGGGGAGGGGGGGTACTTCATTTTCATGCATGGTTGTAGTCGTATGACCATAGACCCTCGCATCTCTACAATGCCGGGGGGGGGGGGGGGGGGGGGTAGGGAGGGGGTGGGGGGCGTACTCATTTGTTGCTTGCCTTAGTCATTTGACCATTGACCACGCAGCGTTTGGGGGGGGGGGTCGTAGGTTTGGAGCTTCTGTGTGCCAGTGCACACGTACCACGCACACACACTCAAGTTTTCGAATATCGGCGTGGGAAGCCTTTAGACGAAGTAGAAGCGTGCGTGGCTTCGAAAGGAACACTAGTGGCGTCCTCTGAGGCAATACTTTCTATCGCCTCATCACCCACCACCTCGCATGCCCGATCAATCAACTCAACATGTTGACCCAATCAACTCAACAGGTTGACCCAACCAACACTTCTCACGTATGTTTTAACGTTTCGAGGCATTAAAAAAAAAAACGTATTTTTCTTCTCAGTTCGTCTCCGGCAATAGGCCCACCCGTCCGCAACACACTTACTTACGTATACACGTATATACTAAAACCGTACCTGTACTTATAACTCACCGTTGACCAATCGGAAAACTGCGTGCGCGAAATGTCTTTCTCTCTGCATGCATCAAGCCTAGCAGGGTGATTTTTTTTTATTATGTTGTTACTCCAAGTGGGGGTAAGAAAATCCCGGCGTCACCACCGAGTCAACACCTCCTGTTGTTGCTTTCCGTCATCGTCCTCGACAATACCGTATTCCCCCGCCCTCTCTTTCCCTCTTCCCACCCCAACAGGACGGGGAGGGGGGAAGAGGGACGGGGAAGGAACCAAAGGGGAGCGAGGGAAATTCCTGGAAAATTCAGGATTCCCTGAAAAAAAAAAAAAAAAGACTTGATGGCACAGCGAAAACTCAAAAACAGGAACAGGATATTACACGAGAGCTTTGCTGCTATAACATAACTATAAGTAGCACTCTCCCCGAAGAACACGGCTGGTCATACTCTACTTTATTAATCGATCAACACGGACAAAGACCGGAACAAGCGCCTCGGGGCACATCGGGTTTCGCCCAAAACCCACCACAGCGACTTCGTGCGCATCGCCAACTCCCCTGCCAGGCTTGGCAGAATCTCCTTGCGGCAGAAAGAACTCGTAGGGGCTTCCTTTTTTGTAGTAAACTCTGTGGAGCTCTACAGGCGAAAACTCTTGTATATTAGTACCACTATTGTGCGTTTTCCCCCGCCTCTTAAGGAGGGGGCATGGGTGGGGGGGGGGGGGGGGGGAGGTACACGCGCATACAAAACATCTGCCGTGAAAAAGAAAACGGTATGATACGTACAGGAAAAGGTGGTAAACCTCCGTCCGATCTCCACCTCCGGCACACCCCGCCCCGCCCCGACACAACAATCGAACCGCTGAATCCTTGGCGCGAAAAAAAAAGATGAGTTCCGTATACCGCTGAGCGCCGAGGTGCACATTTTTCAAAAGCGAGCAAAAACAAAACGAGACCCTTCTGCGCTAATAGCAGAAGCCCATACATACCTATACCAACACACGTGACCGACCGACCGACCGATTGACAACAGCAGAGCCGTAAACCACCCGCCCCCCCCACCGAACAAAAATAACAAGAACAAAGAAAACAACCCCGAGACGGGTAACTTAACTGCTAAACGTTACTAAATGACAAGTAAGTATGTACGACCTCCTACCATCGAACGATCACGGCGCGAGGCTTCGGCCTACACCTCACGGCGGAGCCGGCCACGAATTCCTTAATCGTCGACCAATTCCTGCCCCTCCTCCGTGAGGGGAGGGGGACAAAGACAAAAGACAAAAGACACAGCCGCAGCGAGAGGCAGGCCGACAGATCATCAATCTATCGCAAAAAAAGCCGCTTTTGCGCTGCTGCTGTAGGATACACGTCACTTTCCTCTTCTAAAAGTTCACTTACAACTATTATCGACGGCGCTTTTATTTCACGCCTGCCCAGTCCCCGCCCGCTTCCACAAGTGCGTCATGGTGCGCTGCGGCTTCCCCCCCCCCTTACTCTTCCTACCGCCCCCGACAGACTCGTCGAGGGGAGCAGCCGCCCCCCCCGCCGACGCCTGCGTTGCCTGGTCACCGCTCGCCCGTTCCCCGTTACCCATGGCACTCCCCGCCCCAGCCCGAGACAACGGCCGCCGCTTGGAAAGGTTAATCTTGCCGGCGTCGCCGACCTCGAGGTGCATCTGCTTGCCCCCCCCGGTCGCCTCCCGTTGCGACCCTCCTGCGGTCGAAGCTGCCGCTCCCTTTCCGTCTCCCGCCGCGGTTGACACAGCAGGCGGGGTTGCGGTAGCAGCGGCAGGGGCTACTACTGCTGGTGCTGGTGCTTTTGCTGCCGCCTTTGGTGTTGCTGTCTTTGCTGCTGCTGCCTTTGCTGTTGCTGTTACTGCTGCGGCGGCGGCGGCGGCGGTGGCGGCAGCAGTCCTCCCTCGCGCCGGCTCCAGCACTTTCGCTGCTCCAGCAGACACCTGTCGCCCTCTACCCAACCGGGAGCGCTTAGCCTTAGCGGGCGAATCATCGCTGCTGTAATCCATGATATCGTCGTCGTCAGCCGGCGAGGAGGTCGGAGCAGCGCTAGCGGCACCCTTTGCAACGGGATGTCGCGCGGGCGGTGACACCGTTGCCACCCCCCCTGCCGCCGCCGCCGCCGCCGCGCACTGCGGTGCATGCGCCCCACCGCCGGCTTTACGGCTTCCCCTCCCGCCCGGACCGCATGCGGCAGCAGCATGGGCCGCGGGCGTGGGCTTCCCGGCCTCTTGCGACGAGGCCGGCCCTCGACCGTTCGCATGGGGCGCGTTTCGCGACCTTGCGGTAGCGGCAGCGGCGGCGGTCGTCTTCGCGTGCGCGGCCGCACCCCTCCCCTTGCCCGAAGCCCCAGGCGCTGGCAAAGCGGAACCCGCCCTTGTCGCGTTTTTGCTGCCGCTGCCGCTGCTGCTGCTGTTGCTGCACACGACGGTTGCTCGTGTCGTAGCCCCCCCCGACCCGGACGCCGCCCCTTGGCTGGCGGCACTGCCCCCCCCCTGCTCTGACCCGCAGACACGGACCACCTGCATCTGGAGCTGCGAGTACGGCGCCGGAGGCTTTTCGCCGGCGCCGTCCTTCTTCGGTCTCTTACGCGTCCTCCCCGCCCCGCCCCCGCCCCCGCCGCCGACACCCTTCGCAGGCTCCCTAGGCTGGGGTGGCGGTAGGTCTGACACGATGCCTCGCGGAGGTGGTGCCTCGCCGTTCGGGGAGCTTGCAGGCCCCGCAGGCGCTGCTTTCGCCGACCCCCCCCCGCCCTCGGCGGGAGACAGAGACTTCACCGACGACGACGACTCTTCCGCTCCGCTGTTAGAGGCGGGCTCGGTTTCGTGGCTGGAGGTCCGCCCACCCGTCGCCGCCTCTCCCCGCGCCTCCTCCGGCTTACCCTCCTCTCCGTCCGCGGCGCTCCGATCTCGTTTTCCGGAGATTTCCGCGCTGGCTTTGGCCTTCGCCGTAGCCTTCTTGCCGGGGTCTTCCCGCGAGGCACTCCCTCCTCCTTCCAGTGGCTTCGCCGCCACCCCAGCAGCGGCAGCAGCGGCGGCGGCGGCAAGGCTAGCCCTGGCAGCGGCACGGTCGGTGATGAAGGGGTGCCCGAGGGCCTGGTCGGCGGTGAGGCGAGCCTTGGGGCTCTCCGTGAGGAGCTTGCTCACCAGGTCCTTGGCGGCGGCGCTGATGTGCTCCCACTCCGCCCCGCTCATGCTGTAGCTGGCGTGGGTGATCTGGTCGAAGAGTGTCGTCGTGTGGAAAGGGTGGGTCCCGCTGAGGAGGATGTACAGGATCACGCCTGAAAAAACCAACGTTGTGAGAGAGAGAGAAAAAAAGAGAGAGAGAGAGAGAGAGAGAGAGAGAGGATAGAAAGAGAGAGAGAGGAAGCAAGAGAGAGAGACGGGGGGGGGAGAGAGAGAGAGAGGTGGAGAGAGAGAGGGAGAGAGAGGGAGAGAGAGGGAGAGAGAGGGAGAGAGAGGGAGAGAGAGGGAGAGAGGAAGAGAAGGGAGGGGGGAGGGGGGAGAGAGAGAGATGCAGAGAGAGTAAGAGGGCGTGAGACAGAGTCCGGTCGGCGACACCAAGGGGTTTTACTTTGGGGCTGAAGGCGGGTAGGGGGGGGGGGGGGTACTCATATCGTGCACGGCCGTAGTCGTATGACCATAGACCCTCGCATCCCTACAATGCCGGGACGGAGCACGTTGGGTTTTCACCAACCAGGCAGACATTGCGGTAGGGGGGGGGGGTGTACTCATGTTGTGCACGGCCGTAGTCATATGACCATAGACCCTCGCATCCCTACAATGCCGGGACGGAGCGCGTTGGGTTTTCACCAACCAGGCAGACATTGCTTGCACCAAGCGCGAAACGCCGTGGGGTATTGGGGGAGTCGCATGGAGGGTGAGCTGCATCCTGCTAAGAACCGCCTCTGAGGCGGACTTGCATATGGACGACAGCTTCAATGAGTTAATTTAATTTCTGGTGTGGCCACTTCCGGAGGCAGCAATGGGTTTTACTATGTAACTGCCTCGCGGATGCCTTACCATATTAACACTACGTGATACGACCATTCCCCTTGTGCGGAGCAAAGGTTCTCCACCCCGCACAAATGATCTACTCGACCGCCAGCTTTGGTGACCGCCAAAAAAATAACAAAAAAAAACGGCACCCTGGTTGTCTAGCTCACGCAGCGAGTGGCGTGTTTTACAGCGTCGTTGCCAACCGACGCCAACCCAACCTATAAATATATCATATATTTATAGGGGGGGGCGTACTCATTTGTTGCTTGCCTTAGAAATTCGACCATTGACTACGCATCCCTTTCGAGGCGGAGCGGGGGGGGGGTACTCATTTGTTGCTTGCCTTGGTCACTTGATCAATAACCATGCACCCCTTTCGAGATGAGCACCGTTCCTACTCCTAATGGAGACACCTCCAACCTTTGGGGGCTCATTACGTTTTTTACCATATAGTACATAAAAACCGTTTTGCTTATGTTATCCCCTCCCCTTCCTGTTTCGCCGCCTGTGGGGGGGGGGGGGTACTCATTGTCGTGCACGGCCGTAGTCGTATGACCATGAACCCTAGCGTCCCTACAATGCCGGGACGGTAGCACGTCCGGTTTCACCGACCAGGAAGACATTGCTTGCACAAAATGCGCGAGAAGCGTCGTGGGGTGTTCGGCGAGTGGGATGAAGGGTGGGGAAGGGGCCGTATTCATTTATGGCTTGCTTTAGTCGTATGACCACTGACCACGGATGCCTTTCGGGACGGAATGGAGGGGGGGGGGGGACTCGAGGCGAAACGAATCGAAAAACAAATCATGGGCATAGACTTTCCGCAAACGCGAGAGCAATTTTCATTTGTTGTCGTTATTTCAGGTACCATGAGCTCCGAATCAGCTCCCCCCAACCGCAACATACTGCTGATGTTCAGCGTTCATCTCACCTGGGCCCCCACATTACATATTTGAGACTATATACGTCGTACTCCACATGCTCTTCCCCCAGTCCCATCTCCCTCTTTAGCTAAACCTTTCCGCCCCACCCCCCACCCAATCTCCCTCCTTAGCCCCCCCCCCCTCCCCGCGGTGCGCAACAACGCCTGCCTGGTCCGGTGAAAACCCGACGTGCTGTGCCCGGCATTGTAGAGATCGAGGGTCTAATAATAACACGACTACGGCCATGCATGGCATGCGGCTAATGAGGTACACACCCCTACCGACGGTTAGTGGTCATCCGACTAAACGGCCATGCATGATAGACTACCACACACCCATGATAACCCCCCCCCCGACCCCTTTCCTCCCCTCCTCCCCGCCTCACCCACGCTCCACATGTCCGCCTCCTTTCCGTAACGCCCAACTCCGAGCACCGTGTTCCTCCGCTTCAGCACCTCGGGCGCGAAGTACTGAGGCGTGCCGCAGAAGGTCTTGAGACCCTCCTTGTTCGCTCGCTTGGCAAGGCCGAAATCCGTGATCTTGACATCCACATCGTTATCGCGCCCCACCAGCAAAATGTTTTCCGGCTTGAGGTCCCTGTCGTGCCGAAGAAGTAAGGCGGGCAGTGAAGTGACGAGCAGTGTTTTGTTTACGCGCCGATTGGGGTGGGGGGGGGGGGCGCGTGAGACAACTTTGGGGAGCGTAAAGCAGCCCAAAACAAAAATGGTGCCCGTGTTGCAACCATTCAAGAGAGAGGGACAGAGGGAGAACTGGAGGAAGAGAGAGGGGGAGGGGGAGAGGGGGGGGGGCGTACTCATTTGTTGCTTGCCTTAGAAATTCGACCATTGACTACGCATCCCTTTCGAGGCGGAGCACTGGTCCTACCACTAATAGATACACCTCCAACACGGGCAGGGGGGGGGGTGTACTCATGTCGTGCACGGCCGTAGTCATATGACCATAGACCCTCGCATCCCTACAATGCCAGGACGGAGCACGGGGGGGTAGAGAAGAGAGGTAGAAAGGAGAAAGAGATGGGGAGAGATATTGAAGAGTAAGAGAGAAACAGAGGGAGACCGAGAGAGAAGCGACGGGCATGAAAGCGAGCAAATATAAAGAGACAGCGACAATATAGAGGCAGGGAAGAAAAGAAGAAAAAAATAGAAGGGCAAGTGCAAACGCCAAATAAACAAATGACCGATCGAAGGCCGTGCAACCCCCCAAGGCCCGTTCAACAAAAAAATGAGCGCCCTTTTGTTAGTCCTCACCAAAAATCACTCGTACCCGTGTGAACAAGTCTGGGAGTGGAGGTAGTTAACGGCGGTCAGGTCCCTAGGACTGCGAACAGCAGCTCCTGCGCCAAGTCTTCCGGCGTAAACACCCTTCTCCCGAGCGGTCGAACGAGGTCAACCCGCCGCTCAACGAGTCATCACAAGTATAACAGCTGCTCAGTCCCTGCACAAAAAAAAAAAAAAAAAAGCGGTCGCACAAAACACACACGCACACGACGCCCGCGGAAAAAGCGAGAGAAAAGCCAGCGTCACGAGGGGCGAAAGTTTCGACGAGAGTGAAAAAAAAAAAAAAAAAGTGCGGTACTCGTACGATAAAACATATTATATATATGAGTAACGAAATTTCGACATTTTCAGCCTGCGATGGAGGAAAAGGGGAAAAAAAAACAGAAAACACATGATCTGACGCCATCTTTTTCTGTGCGTGTGTGTCCCCTGTCGAGCGCAAGGCCTAAACCACGCAAAAAAAAAAAGTCCATGCGATACACCACGCATTGGTACAGGGCGATACACCACGCACTTTGGTTGTCTCGCGCGTGCCAACATGAAAAAACCCAACCCTCCCACACCACCGCACAGCAGCAGTTACATAGTCGTTGTCTAGCACCGACAGAAACACCGACAAGTGTATGATAACAGACGGACGGCGCCTATATATCTCTCTTTCACCTGGAAGATGTCTTCGAGCTTAATGATGTACTCGTGGTCCACCCTCTTGAGCATCTCCGCCTCCTGCACCAGCTCCTTCGGTGTCAGCCCCGGTGTCAAGGCGAACTTCCGCGTCTCGATAACCTGCAAAAAAAAAGAAAAGGAAAAAAAAGGTGTCGAAACCAATCGTTTCAAAACTTTAACGACAGAATGAACGAAAACCAAAATAGACACGATCATTTTACGATAGAAATCATAAAACAAAACGAAAACAACACGAGCATAGCCTTATAAATCCGACAGGGCAGTGTTGCCCTCCCGCGCGCTTCGTATAGCGTAAGAATCCCCGCCCCCGCCAACCACAAGACAAAAAGGGGATACGAGACAAAACGTCACAGAAAAACACGAGCAAAAAAAAACAAACACACACACACAACGCACACTCCCAAATTTCTCGGACGAGACCTAACAAAAAACTAAACACGGGCTATCGCCGTGCCCTGCCGCTTGCCAACGCTCTTCTGGCTTCGCAGTGTCCTCGAGCGTAATGCGAGGCGATTTCCGTTTTTCGGGCAACAACAGTCCGAGTATATAGTACCAACGTTCCCGCGTAGAGTCGTCGCGTAAGCCTGACCGCCGCCAACGACAACGACAACGTTCGCCAAACC
The DNA here is from genome assembly GCA_008828725.1 of Saccharina japonica. Lineage (NCBI taxonomy): Eukaryota > Phaeophyceae > Laminariales > Laminariaceae > Saccharina > Saccharina japonica. Next base: position 768,150 of record MEHQ01000140.1, on the reverse strand, counting down.
AGAGGGTGCAGGCTGCATGCAACGAAAGCCACCTACAGAAAAAAACGTATAGACCAGGTACAAACCTCCCACCCAAAGAAGCCTGAAATCACAATGGACGATTGACCGACTGCGCAGACCAGTCGCGTCAGCGGAGACAAAACAACGAAACACAAACACACAGCGAACGGCGAGCAAGCATCTCGTCGGGCAGAGCACAATCGACGAATGCCCAGAACAACAACAACAACAACACCAACACCAACAACACCACCAACGACGACGACGACGGCGACGGCGACGGCGACGGCGACAACAACAACACACACAGGTGAACGGCGAGCAGCTCGCGCGCGACAGAGGCGCGCCGGGCACACATGCGCGGCACGCGAGGGAGGGAGGCGAGGGGGGGGNGGGGGGGGCGTACTCATTTGTTGCTTGCCTTAGTCATTTGACCATTGACCACGCATCCCTTTCGAGACGGAGCACCGTTCCTACTCCTAATAGAGACACCTCCAACACTTGGGGGGGGGGTACTCATGTGCACGGCCGTAGTCGTATGGCCATAGACCCTCGCATCCCTACGATGCCGGGACGGAGCACGGGGGGGGTAGAAAGAGAGGTAGAAAGGAGAAAGAGAGATGGGGAGAGATATTGAGAGAGTAAGAGAGAAACAGAGGGAGACAGAGAGAAGCGACGGGCATGAAAGCGAGCAAATATAAAGAGAAAAGGACAATATAGAGGCAGGGAGAAAAGAAAAAAAAAAAGAGGCAAGTGCAAACGCCAAATAACAAATGACTCGATCGAAGGCCGTGCACCCCCCAACCCCGTTCAACAAAAAAACGAGCGCCTTTTGTTAGTCCTCCCAAAAATCACCTACCTGTGAACAATGTCCTGGGAGTGGAGGTAGTTAACGGCGGTCAGGACTCGAAACAGCAGCTCCTGCGCCAGGTCTTCCGCGTAAACACCCTTCTCCACGATGCGGTCGAACAGGTCACCGCCGCTCACGAGGTCCATCACAAGGTATACAGCCTGCTCAGTCTGCACAAAAAAAAAAAAAAAAAAGCGGTCGCACAAAACACACACGCACACGACGCCCGCGGAAAAAGCGAGAGAAAAGCCAGCGTCACGAGGGGCGAAAGTTTCGACGAGAGTGAAAAAAAAAAAAAAAAAATGCAGTACTCGTACGATAAAACATATTATATATATGAGTAACGAAATTTCGACATTTTCAGCCTGCGATGGAGGAAAAGGGGAAAAAAAAACAGAAAACACATGATCTGACGCCATCTTTTTCTGTGCGTGTGTGTCCCCTGTCGAGCGCAAGGCCTAAACCACGCAAAAAAAAAAAGTCCATGCGATACACCACGCATTGGTACAGGGCGATACACCACGCACTTTGGTTGTCTCGCGCGTGCCAACATGAAAAAACCCAACCCTCCCACACCACCGCACAGCAGCAGTTACATAGTCGTTGTCTAGCACCGACAGAAACACCGACAAGTGTATGATAACAGACGGACGGCGCCTATATATCTCTCTTTCACCTGGAAGATGTCTTCGAGCTTAATGATGTACTCGTGGTCCACCCTCTTGAGCATCTCCGCCTCCTGCACCAGCTCCTTCGGTGTCAGCCCCGGTGTCAAGGCGAACTTCCGCGTCTCGATAACCTGCAAAAAAAAAGAAAAGGAAAAAAAAGGTGTCGAAACCAATCGTTTCAAAACTTTAACGACAGAATGAACGAAAACCAAAATAGACACGATCATTTTACGATAGAAATCATAAAACAAAACGAAAACAACACGAGCATAGCCTTATAAATCCGACAGGGCAGTGTTGCCCTCCCGCGCGCTTCGTATAGCGTAAGAATCCCCGCCCCCGCCAACCACAAGACAAAAAGGGGATACGAGACAAAACGTCACAGAAAAACACGAGCAAAAAAAAACAAACACACACACACAACGCACACTCCCAAATTTCTCGGACGAGACCTAACAAAAAACTAAACACGGGCTATCGCCGTGCCCTGCCGCTTGCCAACGCTCTTCTGGCTTCGCAGTGTCCTCGAGCGTAATGCGAGGCGATTTCCGTTTTTCGGGCAACAACAGTCCGAGTATATAGTACCAACGTTCCCGCGTAGAGTCGTCGCGTAAGCCTGACCGCCGCCAACGACAACGACAACGTTCGCCAAACCAGAGGGTGCAGGCTGCATGCAACGAAAGCCACCTACAGAAAAAAACGTATAGACCAGGTACAAACCTCCCACCCAAAGAAGCCTGAAATCACAATGGACGATTGACCGACTGCGCAGACCAGTCGCGTCAGCGGAGACAAAACAACGAAACACAAACACACAGCGAACGGCGAGCAAGCATCTCGTCGGGCAGAGCACAATCGACGAATGCCCAGAACAACAACAACAACAACACCAACACCAACAACACCACCAACGACGACGACGACGGCGACGGCGACGGCGACGGCGACAACAACAACACACACAGGTGAACGGCGAGCAGCTCGCGCGCGACAGAGGCGCGCCGGGCACACATGCGCGGCACGCGAGGGAGGGAGGCGAGGGGGGGGGGGGTGTCACCTTGACTGCCACTTGCTTCCCCGTTGTGCGGTTGATGGCTCGTCGCACCTCCCCACTAGTCCCGTGGCCGATCATCTCTCGGACGTCGTACAGGTCCTGCACCAGACAAGAGGAAGGCGAGGCCAGGCGGACGGTCGCGTCATGCTATTGTATGATCTAGACCCTTCTTCGTCTCATGTGTTTTAGGTGGGAAAAAGAGTCGTGCTTCCCGGCCAAATTTTGATATACAGCAGTAGTGGGTGTGTTAGAGAGTTAGGTGTGGTACAGGCCGAAAACAGCTCTGTTAACTATTTGATAGAGTAGCCTTCTCTCTTAATCACCACAGTGGGAAATATGTAGGGTTAGTGTGGGCGGGTCCAGCCGATTTGGCCTCTCTTTACTGTACTATTCTCTTATATAGGGTGCCCTCTCTTAAGTCGGGGTACGCACTGTTTATATAAGTTTTTAATTTTATAATTATATATATATATTATACAAGTATACTTGTTCAAGCTTTTTCGGATGTTCCTATCAATAGGGCTCCAGCACCTTTTGTGTGACCAGACTTTTTTTTTTTTTTTTTTTTCCCCCCCCCCCCACTATTAATAGAGTTAGTGCGAGAACAACAACAATGGACAAAAAACGGCAGCAGGGGACAAAAAGGAGGATGGCCCCCCTATTGTTCGCTTGCTGAGGAAACCTGTCGGTGGCGGCGCCTCCGCCGCTGAGCGACGGTGGCCTCTCGGCCTCTCGCTTCCACACAGGAAGCGAACCAACCAAAGTATACCCCTTGAGCACACTCCCGGTGTCGCCGTGCGCGTTTAGTATACCGCTCGTCAAACACATTCCAACGGAGTGTTTGGTACGTGGGGTAAAGAAATCTTGGATAAACCGGTTCTGTTACCAACCCTGATTGGTTTGGTCGTACTCGGGGGTAGGTACCATGCGGTTACTCCCACAACAGCAGTGTGTACTTCGTGCACACCTTAAAAGTATAAAAACCTACATGTAGTGTTGGATATCGTATCAGCGTTTCCATCTATCGGAATATCGAACGTTTGGATCTATCGAAACATCGAACGTTTGGATATATCATATATCGAAATATCGAACGTTTCGATAAGTCGAAATATCGAACTTTCGATATATCGTATCGAACATGTTTTGCCCTCCCCCATCCCCCGGCACCCAACTAAACGAAGCCTTCCACGCAGTACCAACCTACTGCCGAGAACGTACATATATGTACGTATCGATTACCAGTAGCTTTTTTGTTTATCGGTACGAGTCGTATCTTATCAAACCCGATTATCGTTCGGTATCCCAACACCACAAAAAAACACGCCAGACACGATTCATTCAACGCCCGCACTCCTTCGATATCCCAACACCACAGAAAAACACGCCAGGCAAGCTTCATCCAACGCCCGCACTCCCTATATATCCCGTCTACCGTACATATGTATGTGTGTAAAATGCGCAAGATAACACGTACCACCTCTTCCAACGACTTTCAAAGGCTGGTTTTCTCGGCCGAGCGACACACACGTACGTCTGGGGGAAAAAAAAACTTAACAGGATCTCTGCAAGGCTATCTTTTTTCGTTGCTTGCTTTTGCCTGGTTGGTGAAAAACTCAACGTGCTCCGTCCCGGCATTGTAGGGATGCGAGGGTCTATGGTCATACGACTACGGCCGTGCACGACATGAGTACACCCCCTCCCCCAGCCCCCAGGTTTCGGAGATAACAAGGTACTTCGTATGTATATAATTTCGTCCCAGCGACTGTGTTTTCTTGCGCCTTATACGGCTATAACCGAATTGATAGTCACACCAGCTCAGCCCTACTCTTCCTTCAACGCGCCATAATTCGACCGCAAGAGTCCATCCCTCCCGCCCGCCCGTCCGCCCGCCCTGTCGCCGCCGAATCAACACAACGACGCCTACCACCGCAGCCTATTATATATCTGACTGCTGCAAGGCACGCACGTAGTCTACACGTACCTCCACCTTCCTCGCACCCCCGAATATCCCGGCCACGCCACTTGCGCTGCTCCGCAGCACCGGGGAGCTAACGCCGGGCGCCGTGCGAGCTCGCAGCGTCTCCGCGACGCTAAGGCTCCCCGCGCGTCCATGCGACGCGCCCCTATTCCTGCGGAATTTGGTGGGTGTATGTATACGAGCGGAACGCGCGGGTGGGGGGGGGGGGGGGGGGGGGGGGGGGGGGGGGGGGGGGGGGGGGGGGGGGGGGGGGGGGGGGGGGGGTCAAGAGCGGCGGGCGAGAAGGAAAAAAAACAAACAAGGCACATAGGCACCATCACGCGTATATAGAATCACGGCTCATTGCTCCATCGAGGGGTGCAGCCAGTCGCTCCCAGGCGCCGTCGCACAACAGAAAAACGACCTTGCCACGCGTCATCAAATTTCACGACCCAGGCCACCCGAGGCGGCAAGGAGCGGTAGGAACGGCTATTAAAACGCATCCAGCTGTCGCGGCCCAGCAGCGCCGCGTGCTGCATCACCGAGGGGGGGGGCACACAGGCCCAAGCTGCGAGGGGGCACCTTGGCTCGTCTGCTCACAAGAACTGGACGCTCAGGCGTTTGCTCGTCGGATTTTGGAGGGGGGGCGATTCGCCAAACCCTCCCCAAGATCGCGAGACGCCTTTCTGCTCGCACGCGGGCGACGCCGCCCCAACGGAGAGCATGCGTTCCAGCACGTGGGGAGCCAATGTCGAGAAGGCACCTCTCCATCTCCACCCACCACGTGACGGGAACGTACATGAACATCGCCCCCTTCCTTGCCCTACGAACACGGAAAAAAAAAAAAAAAAAAACAGTTACAAACAGGGCCGGCCAAAACTACGAAAGCACTCGTCGTACAGCTAAAAGGAGCTGACGGACCTGTTCAGATTGATGAATGTGAACGTGGCGGCCTCCGCCTCCAGCTTCTCGGCGTCGTTTGCCTCCCTCCCCGACTCCGCCCCCGCCCCCCGCTCCGCCTCCTTGTCCGCACTCCCTCCGGGCGCGGTCCTCTTGAGGTGCTTGTAAGGGTTCAGCAGCGAGATTTCGTCACCGCTGTGGAGCAGACGACGCTGCCCGCGGACGAGCTTCATGTCTTGGTTGATCCAGGTTCCATTCGCGCTCATGTCCTCCACGTATACCTGGACCGGGTTTCGATTCGAGGAGGCGGGGCCCATCGCATGGGAAAAGATAATATACATATATATATATGTAAGAATGACAGCAAAAATGACGCGATAACATGCGCAGGCTTCCGAAGTTTCGAGTGCGTTCGGCAACGGCTCCATACACGACTGCCAACGGCAAAAAAAGACAGGAAGAAAAAAAGGACGCTCACCTCGTCTCTACTGACCGACGCCGGTGTTAACCTTACCTTTGCTATTAAATAGTCTCGACACTCGAAACAGAAGAAAGCAGGTGGCATCCATACATAACTTGTTTTTGCACATTTCCACACTACTGTAGGTAACAGGTATAATAGTTAATATCGAAGTATCCCACTCAGCTTGCAAAGACGAGTTTCGATAAAATCTTCGATCTCACAGCTCTTGTTTTCTTAATTCTTACAAATGTATACGACTACTCGTATATGTTTCAAATAAACAATTGGAGGAAAGGAGCATGCAGCAGTAAAGCCACCCTTGAGCGCAAGCACCTCGAAGCGTTCGAGAACCCGAGCCCACGACCCACGACCCACCTCCATCCCTCCCAGATGGCCGGACACGACCTCGCAGTAGATCCGGCAGTGCTTGCTGCTGACGCGCCCGTCGGACACTTGGACCTCGCAGACCTATTGGATAATTGATACGCGTCAGGTTCAACAGCCGAATGCAAGAGGGGTCACCCCGCCCGGAACGCTTTTGTCAGCTATAGTAGTAATTAGTGGCGACAACGTATGCTAGGAGGAGAGGTCGAGGTGTTTATATACGAACCATACGGAATCATGCTCTCAATGTCCTTTTCCGGCACAGCGGCCCAACGCAGCAGCAGCAGCAGTAGCAGTTGGTTGCCTGTTGCGCCTGTGGGCAGCAAAACGACACCCTAGCCGAGGGTAGAAACTTACCGGGACCATACAGCAATAGCAAAATATAACCCTTTCGAGTATGTATATAGGTACCGAGAGATACTCCAGTTAGTACTCGTAGTGACTAACCACCATTCCAAGTGGGGTTTGTCTTATCATTCAAGTATTTACGCATGTAGTGAGCGTGCGGCAGTGTCAGTAGGAGCATGCCGCCTTCGCTGTACGGTAGTATGCACCATGCACCACTACTATGGTGTCCTATAATAAAAGGGTAGACAAAAACAGAGAAACTAAGACACACACAAGACACACACAAGACACCATGAATGAAATGCAGTGGGTACCCCGATTCAAGAGCGCCCAAGATAAGAGCATTCCGGATTTAAGAGCGGTCAAATCGGCGTGTCGCGACTATACTAAAAGCTATATAATGTCCACTACAAATAAGAGCAATGTGTAGTTAAGAGCGCTTGTTTTGGCTTTTGCCACGGGGCGCTTCCAACCCCTTGAGAACTGGTCCAACGAATTGGGGGACAAACTACTTGGAATTAGTGTGGTTTCTTTTCAATTCTGAATGGGTTAAATCGGGGTACCCACTACTAACTACGGTAGACTGCTGTAGTATGTTTTTACACGTAAGGTAGATATTAAAAGTACAGCGGTACTTTTCATAGTGTCACCGGTTGGGACCAGTTTCATGCATTTTCCAGCCGTGATACTCTATATATATAGACCAAGGGGGGGAACAGACAGCGCTAATGATGGTTTAGGGAATTTTCTCGTCGACATATTTTTATCTAAACGCCTCTTTTGGGGGTTTGCACTCTCCCCATTGTCAAGAAAAATCAGCTCGGAAATTCGTCCGACGGGGTGTTTTTATCTTGATTACAGTATACGCTACACATTTATACACTCAATACATATATAGCAAGCATACCTTCACACATATATAGCAAGCATACCTTCACAAAAAACACAACCAATCGCGCACGACGCCTCACACAAACAACTACAGCCCGTCGATCTCGAGCGGGCGGATTTTTCCCCTCAACACAAGCCAGCCAGCCGCGCGTCACACCCCCCCCCTCTCACCTTGCCCCTTCCCAGTGTCACTTCGTTCAACGCCCGACCCCGAGTCTGCTCAGGCCGCGGCATCAGGGAAACCGCGCTACCCCCCGACAGCCTCATAAGCCGCCCCCACGGCACCGGCTCCGCAGCTAGCGCCGAGTCGCTTGAGTCCTCCGCACCGCCATCCGCCACTGGTTCCACCTGGGTGTACTCATCTAATTCTGGAAAATTGATAGCGGGGGCGGAGGCGGGGGTGGGGGCGGAGGAGGGCGTTGGGGCGTTGGGGCGGGGGAGGAGGCCGGACGGGGTTTGTAGAGATGGTGTTGATGGAGGGGTGTCTCTCTCGTCGCGGGCAGAAGGACCGCCGAGAAGCCGAACAGCAGCAGTAGTTTTGTGACATTTGTTTTTGTTTTTGTTTGGTTTGGTTTGCTTTTTTTGGTGACGGAAGAAGGGAGACCGTTGCATGGGGGGTTCGACATATAAAGTGGCGGTTGGTCGCCTGATACTGCTGCTGCTGTAGAAATATGTGAAAATATGTCCATAAGTAGTGAAATGGATAACTGGTATGTATGGCGTTACGCTGTGCTTCTGCTGGGTCTAGACGAGTGTTTGCCGCCACCACAGCGGTGGAAAAACGCAAAATCCCCTCTCTCTCTTGTCGTTCGCCCATGTCACAACCAACACAAACAAAATACGAGAAAAAGTTGCTCAAGAGTTACTTCCGACGGGATACGTTGGGTTTCCCTGCCACTTTCGTACCCGCGTGTTGCCCTTGTGGCTTGTGGTGCTGCGATAATTTGACAATTTCATACATTCAAGGCAGCCACATTTTTACGGCGATCGTGAACGATTTGCCTTCTGTGCCCAAGCGATTCAAAGGGCGGCACGCACAGGCGGCCTCGGACAAGTAAAAGGTAAAATGGCCAAAGTCATGAAATCATACCGGTGTGAATATATATACAAGCTGCCTGGTGCTGCTATTTTACGATAACCTGGGCCATCTTTCTGCCACAACACACAACACAGGCGTAAACCCTTAGCTGGTACCACTCTGGGCGCGAATATAAGGACCGCTTAGTCTTGATATCAATCTAAGAACGGTTCTTATATTTGCGCCCAGAGTAGTATACTATTTCGTTGTACAGCAGTATGAAGAGCAGAAATTATCATCATGGTGCATGTACGAGCTGCAACCACCGCACGTTCATCAGTTAAGTGGGCCGCACCAACCCGAGCATCGGGCCTGGACTGGAGCTCTGCTGACCTACCTACTGCAAGACGTTCAGGGAGTATACGGTATATTTATCCCTCCCCTGAGTTCCACAGCCGCAATGCTTTGTTCCCCTCAAAACCCGTATCTACAGCAGCAGTTCGCACGATCGAAACATCCCACGCAGCTTGCAAAAATATGAGTTTCGACAAAATCCTCGATCTCACAGCTGTCATTTTTTATAGTTTTATACCGGTACGTATCAGAGCATTAATTAGGTGTTGCGCTGTTGCAACATTTGGCCAAAATAACGGTTTTGCGCAACAGTCGCCGCGAGGCTAGTTGCGCGCAGCGCAACACGCGTTTTTGGGCGCGCAACATTTTCGCCGCAGGCGAAAAAAAATATTGCGCGTTATTTTCTCGCCGGAGTCGAGGAAAATGTTTGGGGGTCTTTTTTTCTTGATAATTAGTCGTAATTGGACATCTTTTAGGCTTTTTAGGCGTACATTCGCCCATAGATCACAATTTTTTCGCCTCCGGCGGGGGGGGGGGGGGGGGGGGTGGTCGGGACTTGCGCGCGGCGCGCAACACTCCTTGAGTCGCCTGTCAGACCCCGAACCACTAATTAATGCCCTGGTATGTATTATCGTATGTGCTGGTGGTAAACTGCTTGCTGCGTAATATACGGTGTACACATGAAAACATGAAAATAAGACGGCCAACAGCAGTCGGGGATACAAAATACAAAATACACGATCAACGCGTGCTACCTGTTTTTGTACTACAGCTCTGCTCCTTGCCGCTTGCCGCTCCTTCGTGTGACATAACATGCACCCCGGGTATTCCAGGTACAGAGTACAGTAAATTATATAGCGGCCGAAACTCAAGTACAGCAAGTACTGATAGGGCTAGGCAATCACCAGGATACTGCTGCAATCCAGTAATATACTGATTGATTTTGACCACAACAGCAGTATAATCGGTACCGACTGAGTCAGCCAGAGTGCCCAGCCCCAAGTATGTCGTACAAGCAGTCAGTATTGAACAATCCACAAAAAAAAAAAATCCGTGATGTGCAAGTGAAACCTAAACCTTCAACCTTTGCTTAAATGGTCCCACGTACGTATTTGGAGACAAACTACTTGGAATTTGTGTGGGATAATGTTTCACGTTTTCAGTTCTGAACGGGCTAATAACCGACATTCTGTCATACGTCGTAGTCGTGGAAAAACGGGAGGGGTGGACAGACCTTGATAGTAGATCTTTACGGGGGTTTTGTGCTTGACGCCTAAAGCCGACCCTCCGACCCGAACCCTAACCTTAACCCGAACCCTATGCCAGTGGTCAGTGCTGGGATGCTGTGCTTGGTAAGACTCTAGGTTGACTCGGTCGGCGTGGATGGTGAGCTTGGAAAGACTCTTGGTTTGCTCGGGATGCTGTGGCTGGGAAAGACTCCAAGTTGATTGCGCCGCGTAAAGCATACCCTTGGCCAACCAGAGTGCCTAAATAGCTACCTTATGAAGATCTACTATCATACTATCATGCTTTGTCCACTACTGAAAACGGGAAAACGACCCTTCTTCAAGGCCAGTCGCCAGTCGCCAGGCCGGTCGCCCCGGTGGTCTAACTGGTAGCCACGAAGCTTGTTGGGCCGGATGTCGAGGGTTCGATTCTCCCCATGGAGGTTTTTGTTCTCAAATGACACCGACTGTCGAGAGCGCATATTATAGCGTGGGTAAGCATAATTCGACGAGAGTTGACGAGGGAAGAAAGTGCTGAAATCTTCTCGTGATAAAAATGCAAGGCAAGAACCGTAGTGGGGGAGGAGGGGGAGGAGCCTACTTTGTGACCCCGAATCTGAGTTACGACTATTAAGTAGGGAGGGAGAAAGACGGAAGTGCGAAGATAATAAATGGGATGGAAAAAAAAAAAAAAAAAAAAAAAAAAGAAGTACGTTGCAGGGTGCATATCGAGATAGCGAGGCAAATGGCGTTTGAGGCAAATGGCGTTTGTCCCTCGCGTAGAGGATGGCCGGCCCCCAAATGGCCCCAATCGCCTCCAAACACCAACCAAAAAACGTTTGTAAACTTCTGCTCCGCTCGCGGTGTTGTAGTTCCACGCTTTGTACTATTGCTTGTTGTTATTGTTGTTGTGTAGTCTAGAGCGTCGTACCGGACTCATCAGATTGTTCTGCTGTAAGGTGGATGGTTTGCCTTACATATATTGTTACACAGGCGTGGCCGTCACTAATATCCCCATGTGGACGGCAGGCGCAAATCTGCCCGCTCAGGCGAACTTCTCAGACGTGCCCGAATAAAATGATGCTGTTTCTAATGAGGTAGGGTCTTGTCACGAAGCTGTAAGGCATTCGTTCCCGAGGGTGAGCTTATGTTTGGTTTTGGCTAACGGCGGCCACCACCCCAACCCGGAACTCCAACCCTAACCCTAACGAGAGGTACCGGTGTACCGGTATGCCTGGTTGGTGTGCCACCTGGTCGTTGTACTTGGAAAGGCTCTATTCTCAGTTCGGGCACATCTAAGGAAGTTCGCCTGAGCGGGCAGATCTACGCGAACACCCATCCAGTGGATGTCCCGGTCTTTGCACGAGCATTATTTCGGACAAGGCTCCCTGCACCTTGAAAGCTGACTGTCCATTGTGCCACCTATGTACTGGTACTGAAGGGGGAAATTTGCTCCAAAATACCGGTACGGTATACAGTTAAACCTGGTATAAATATGATGCTGCTTTTCTCGCTGGCGGGCAGCTGCAGAAACCAAACCTTCATGTTGAAATAATATGTTGATATGCATGTTGGTCGATTTTGTTACGTCGCAGCTGCGGCTGATGTTACGTTTATTTACGGGTCGTATTATATTATATTATCTATTCTCTGTACGGTATTATACCACAGAGGGGGGGGTACTCAACGACTTTAACTGCTGTGCATACAAACCGGTCGGTGTTTACTTCTGTGGCAGGTGGCAGGGTGGCAGCAGCAGCAGAGTATGACGCGTAAACCCTCCAAAAATCAAGAGGCTACGGGTGGGGGGTGGGGTGGGAGCAGCAGGCGATACGTTACGTACGTATTTTACAAATTGGCAAACGTGGTTGACATGTTTACACGATGGGAGTATATATAGAGCCAATATGTGGCGTGCCAGAGACCAACCACCAGAGACAACAGCACCAAGCACCGAGACGAAACAGAGGAGAGCAGTCGTCTCCCCGGATCGATCGGCAACAACGCAAAGACGACCGTAGGCGAACGAACCTCGGTCGCAGCAGCAGCAGTTAAATGTGAAACGCCCCCAAAAAATACCGAGGCTGGGGTGGGCGGTGGGCGATACCTTATACGTTACGTATTTTACCAATTGGCAAACGCGGCAGAGATTAGGACGTACTGCTGTACGAAGTACGAGTATAGAGCCAACATGTGGCGTTTCAGAGAACCGACAACAACCAGAGACGACGGCACCAAGATGAAACAGAGGAGAGGCGTCCTCGCTCGGCAACAAAGCAAAGCTTTACGGGTAGACGAACGAACCGCGGCCGGAGCAGGGCAGTAGCAGCAGCAGCAGCAGCAGCAGCAGTAGTACTCGAAGTCGCAGGTGAATGAAGTGGGCATGCCCACCAATTTGAATAACATGAAGCGAAATATACGACTCCTACATACTGCTGCTGCTGCTGCTCCGCGTGCCAAGATTCGAAGTTCCTCTGCACCATGTTTGTGACTTGACAACAACCTGGTGCATGTTCCCCAAATGCGCCAGCGAACGTCTCTAGTCTCTTGATGTCTCTTATCTAGTCGACGACTCACCAAGGACAGACTCTTCCTGGGTGGCCTGGGTGAAGTCCTGGCTGCTGTCTCCTCCACCGCCCGCGTCGTTCCAGCGCCCAGACATCCGGCGGATGATCGGCTCTTGTGTGGATGTTCAAGGAGCTGGAGCTATCTCGACGACAAAACCGGGGCTACCTCGCCGGTGTCGACCTCACAAAAGCGAAGCGACAGCGCAATGACTACAAGACTAGTAAAATATCCGGACCATGCAAGAGACGCGAGGAGGGAGCGCTGGTGGCGGGCCTCTCGGGGAGAGATCCGTGGTCCTTTCGGCGTGGACTCTCTCTCTTCTCTCTGCGAAATAGCGCGGGCTCAAGGGGCGAAACTGGGCCAGCGTTTCCCCTCCGCTCTTTGCAACCCGAGAAGGTGCGCCCCTTCCTCTACCACCTGATCGGCAACTTTTAGGCCTTCGTTCGACACACCATCCAACGCACGGCAGGGTACCGAGGTGACGAGGTTGATCAAATCACTTTGAACGCTTTCGTAAGCCGAGCGCGAGTCTTGTGGAAGAAGGGGCGTTGTATAACCCGCGCGGCGTTTTTCCTTTTTCCATTTTTGTTTTTTGTCTTTCGTTTTTTGTTTTTTTGTGCTGGCGTTGCTGTTGCTCTGTTGTCCTTGTCGGAAGGCACAAGGACAGAGGACAGCAATGCAGATCTGAGGTTTTATCTGGCCATAGACAGGCACTCTACCATATGGCTAGCGTTCTGGTTGTGGTGTTCTGCGTGTCGCTTCCCGTAATCCTCTCGTACGGAGGAACAACATCGGAGGCAAATGGGCGACCCCTGATTCGCCGCACGGCTCAAAATGTTCACTTGAGAAGGCGACTGCAGCATGCCACCTGCGGTGTTGCCATTTCAGCGGGCTACAAGTGGGTCATCAGAGATACATGGACGGGTGAGCGAGGCTTGGGGCAATGAGTGTCTGCTTCGCGCGCGATTCTAATGCTTCCATGGACCAAAAAGTCAACCGTTGTAGTCGACCTCTCGACCTGTCTTCTATTCGGCCGCAGCTCGGGCAACAAGATCTTTGCCTCTGCGATGAGAGATGAGAGTGATGATGCACGTCTTCGCCCCTCGGAAAATCTTCGGCGAGGGAGGAACCTGTCCTCCCGCCCAAGCACAAGCAGTGACATACTCGTAGCGATGGTGCGTCACTACGTAACCGCCTCTGCTGTCTGATACGAGCATGCAGTGTATAGAGCTACCAGCGGGTATCAATAGTAGACAACAGTCAAGAATTTCACGTACGTACTGCTGTTGGAGTTGGCTGTTGCCCGTTGGCACGTTATATACTGGGCCAGAGAGGGGGCGCGGCCAACCCCAGCAGTGTCTTACGTACGACTGCTGCGGACGATATTATAGGGGGCACTTGGATTCTTTTCTAACTGCCTAACCGATCCTTACATACACGGCCAGAGCGGTACCCAATTACAGCAGTATGATATTAATAGTGGTTTGCTCGGCTCGTGTCGTGGTCGTGGTGCCGTGTGGTGCAGGCTGGGCGCGTCGGAGAGATCAAATGGGAAAATATTGTGGCGTCGAGGCGCGATGGACAAACGACACACGACACACGACACACGTCAAACCTATACGTATGGGATGTGACCCTCCTTTTTTTGGAGGGTCATCGTACTCGTAGCCCGTAAAGCGCATACCGAACGAATGCATTCCCACATTTCGTGAAACTTGATTGTGCTCATCAACCACCTCCGTACAACATACAGCAGTAGTCATTATAGGGATTATACTATACCAACGCAACAGCAGCAATGACTGACTGGTATCTACCAAGGGTGCCTTGTGTTACGTATTATGAAGGTCGTCAGAGTACCAGTACCTCCGAGTATCAGTCATTTCAGCTTTCGGTACCCTATACGAAGGGACCCGCGAGGGCTCAGTCATTTCAGCTGTCGGTACCCTAGGGACTCGCGAGAACTCAGTCATTTCAGCTTTCGGTACCCTAGGGACTCACGAGAACTCAAGTCATTTCAGCTTTCGGTACCGTAGGGACTCGCGAGGACTCAAGTCATTTCAGCCTAGGGACTACGAGGGACTCGCGAAGTCTCGGTCGTTTCAGCCGTGGGTACCCTAGGGACTCGCGAGAATTCAGTATTCTCAGCATTCGGTGCCCTAGGCCCTAGGGGCGCGCGAGGACTCAGTCATTTTAGCGTTCGGTACCCTCGGGATTCAGTGTGTGTGTTGTTCACATTAAACCTTCCTTTCTACCCGTCGACATCCAGCACAGTACTTCAAAATGACTCGGACTCTGACGACCTTCGCATATTTATACTCGTATCCTAGTCCAGGAGCATTACGTTGCGCGGAGTACGAGTAGTACCGGTACAGGTATTCACGTACGTGTTGATATTATAGATCTTCCTAAAGGTAGCTATTTACACACTCTGACATATATACCGGTAAGCGGCTCAATCAACCTAAGTCTTCCCAAGCCACAGCATGCCTATTAATAGCAGGCCGAATCTTCCTATAGGGTCTTCCCAAGCACAGAGCATCCAACCCGGCCGAATCAAGCTTGAGTCTTACCAAGCACAGCATTCCAAGCATTGATCACTGGCATAGGGTTCGGGTTAGGGCCGGTGGGTCGGCTTTAGGCACCACGCACAAAACCTCCGTAAATACATACCAGGTACATGTTTACTATCAATGTGTAACCACGTCTGTCTCCTGTTTTACGCTAGGTTGCAGGGAGTTACGCATATTGGTAGGCATTCGCCAATTGGCGTTACATACAGCAGTATCGAGATAATTCGTATTGTTGCTTGTCGCCGTGTTACCACACCGACGCACTCCTCGGTCCGCTTGGTCTCGCTCTAGTATGTATATTGACAAGGAGTCCCTCCGACACTGACGTGCCTTTGAAGGGAGGGAAGGCTTGTGGCTTATCTCTCTGTCCATACCGTGGAATG
The DNA here is from genome assembly GCA_008828725.1 of Saccharina japonica. NCBI lineage: Eukaryota > Phaeophyceae > Laminariales > Laminariaceae > Saccharina > Saccharina japonica. The sequence goes on along the minus strand of MEHQ01000140.1, from coordinate 752,510 downwards.
CAGAACGCCTTGGGAGTGGAACGCCGAGAAGACGAGGTGTAGGGTAAATGGAAAATGGAGGGTTTGGTAAGGGAGAGAGGTGTAAGGAGGATAGGAGCCTTCGAGAAGGGAAATTGGGGTGTTTATTTGCCTCCGAATCATTAGAAGAGACACCACTACTACTGCGGTATTAGAGAGTATTCGATGTACGTCGGACTGGAGCATGTATATTCGATACTTTTTCGGAGGGGTAAAATAAATCATAATCATCATCATCATAATAATGATAATGATAATAATAGGGATGCAATCAGACATGGATCGTGATCCCGGTGAACGCCAAAATAATAAACTACCCTGACTTACATAAACCTTGCAACCCTGTTCCTTGCTTTTGCGCGGATCCCCCGCACTTGCCTCCATCCTCCTCCTCCTTTTGGGGCGGCGCGCCGGGCACAACGACAACACGCCGCCCTCCGCGCCGCCTACCGACTGGGCATCAACTTGCGCGGCACACCAAAAAAACAGTGGTGGCGTTGCTGAGTCTCGCGTGCGCGTGTTTCTTGGCGCTCCACCAGCTAAGGTGCCGCGTGAAGCGCGTCAATGACATCTACCTCCGCCTGGTGGGGGCTCTCCTCCGCCCTCATGAGATACACGGCCTGCCGAGCGCCTTCTGGTTCGTGCTAGGGACAATGCTCGCCGTGGCGATTTTCCCGAGAGATGTCGCTCTGCAGAGGTGCGGAATGCGGGGTACGCGGGGGGGGGGGTGTGCAGGCCCGTCTTTATCGTTTCCAGCAACATATTTGCCGTTCCTCCTGTGAATAATATACTGCTGTAAGTCCAACCGGTAGTATATGCCTGGCTGTCCCGTTTTTGTTTTTCGTAGTTCCGGAGTCGCCGCCAATACCGCCGCCTTCTTGTATTTGGCGTACATGGCATGATGTACGTATATAGAGCGTTGGGGTAAGTAGACATGTTTTTTTTCGTTACGAGTGATCCAGTTTGTGCTGTCTTCGTTGAAAGCTGTACGTAGTTCGGACTGCTTTTACGTAAGTATTTTGTGCGTTACGGGACGAGTTCGGACTGCTTTTTTTTAAGTATTTGTGCGTTACGGGACAGAGCTTGGTCGCGTGGCACAGCGTTGAGGCAAGGTACGGGATGATGCCTTGTACGCCACCCAGTTTCCTGACGCGTGCTTATCATCCGATAGAGGTATTATACGAGTAGCATTTTTTGGCTGAAAACGTTTCTGAGTGAAGGGGCTCCTTAACCCCTTTAACCCACTCATAACTGAAAAACGTACCCCACACTAATTCCAAGTAGTTTGTCCCCAAAAACATGGGACCAGTTCTGAATGGGTTAAGAACTGGTCCCTCTGCGATGAGAGATGAGAGTGATGATGCACGTCTTCGCCCCTCGGAAAATCTTCGGCGAGGGAGGAACCTGTCCTCCCGCCCAAGCACAAGCAGTGACATACTCGTAGCGATGGTGCGTCACTACGTAACCGCCTCTGCTGTCTGATACGAGCATGCAGTGTATAGAGCTACCAGCGGGTATCAAATTTGGGGACAAACTACTTAGAATTACGTAGTGTGGGGCACTTTTCCCAGTTCTGAATGGGTTATAAGGGCCCATATTAACGAATATAAAATAAATTCAATTTGGAAAAAATAAAATTCAAATTCGCTTTTCATTGTTCAACACACGCACCAGCATCAAAGATTAGGATCTTGGGGTATAATCAATTTGAATTGGACGAAAAAACCAAGAAGGTCCCAGGACCTTTGTGAAGAATTCAAATCAAATTTGGGAGTTGGGCCGACTTGGACCGGCATGTCCACGGTGGGTAAACGCCCCCGCTACAACCTAGCGATTTCTTGATCGCATCGATGACCCCGACAGAGGCGACGACGCGTGAACCACGACGCGAGGCCACCGGGGCAACAGCCGCGCCCACGCTTACAGACGATAGCACATCGTACCCCGGCGGTGGCGCCTCAAAAGCAATCATGGCGGTCGCAATCCCAACTTTTCAACCAGCTCGATCGTCAACCCGACCAAAATCCGAGCGATCGACGCAAAAACAGCAGGATACGTTCAAGACTTTGATAGCACCGTCGCCGTCCCTGTCTCGCCCGTGGCGTTCCAGGGATCCCTACGCCCGCCCAGGAGACCCTGAGAGCGATAGCTTCCTAGCCTGGGCCGCCGAAAGCGGCGGCGGCGCGCACGCGCCGACGTATGCCTTCCCTCTCGTCTCCTCTCGTCGATTTTTTTCACCCCAGGCTGTGACGCATGCTGCGTTTTTTTATTTCAGAAATATTTGAACGAGAAATTCACTATTTCCCCATAGGACGCAAACCAGATTTTTTTGCGAAATCACATCCAAATAGGATTTTATTTTCCAAATTGAATTTTCTGCTGTCTTCGTTAAGACGGGCCCTAAGAACTGGTCCCACGAAATTGGGGACAAACTACTTAGAATTACGTAGTGTGGGGCATTTTTCCCAGACCTGAATGGGTTAACCCTTTTAGAGCTGCAGTCCCGTTTTGGGGACAAACCACTCTAATTCTAAGTAATTTGTCCCCAAAACGGGACTCCAGTCCTATAAGGGTTAAGAACTGGTCCCATGAATTTGGGGACAAACTACTTACGAGAATTACGTACATAGTATGGGGCATTTTTTTTTTTTTTCAGTTCTGAATGGGTTATATAACTCAAAATCGCCGCCGGAGTTCCATTTTTGTGTTGCAATACTGTCGTTGTGTATCGGGCTGCTCATCGGGTGCTCGTACGTACATACCAGGTAGCTGTTCTGGTTTCCTCCCAAATCAGGTTTCGGGTGGGGGTATGGAGCTCCTCAAGTGACTGACCATCCTCAGAAAATGGCCTGTATGCAGGTGCACCTCTATCGAACCAGGCGTCTCCTGCGCCATGCGTCTTGGTGTTTCGGGAGCGATTTCATGGGTCAGGCTCTCTTTTTTTTTGCGAACGATCAGACCGCCGAGGACGAGGACGCTTTGCTTCCAATTAGAGCCGACGGTCGGGGCTGGGGGTGGTCTGTTCAATAGCTTTTTTGTGTGTGTGTGTGTGTTCGTGTCTATTGGAGCGTACGACGACAACCAACCGTGCGACGCCTATGTATGGTGAATGCTGTCGAACTTCGCTGACTGTTTTGACGGGCACTCGTACTGTTGTTGAGTCGGCGAAAGCAAAAAACCCGTGGCGCTTCTTTGGTGGGTTTTCACGCGTCTGTAATGCGTTTGACGCTTCCCTTCTGCTGCGTTCCTTCGTGCTTATAATCGTCCGGTGTTCCATACAACCCTTCCCCTATCCCGCGTTACTTTGAGCTTCCAAGCGCTTCTTCTTCTCCTTCTTTCACTTTCGCTTGACGCTCGTCGGACGCACTCTAACCCTCGGCCCAACTATCCCCACCGCAACCGGCCGGCTCGTCAAACATCCCACCCAGCATTCTGCACCTTTCTCTGGGAGATCCGATCGCTTCCTTGGTGGGCATTAGGACGGGCGACAGGAATCGGGTCCTACCGGCAGGGAAATCTCTGGCGGTGAGAGGCGCTGTGGCGCGCGCACACAACGTGCGGTGACTCGCAGTGCACGGTTTTTGGTCTGGTTCATTGGTACTGCTGTCAACGTGCTTTTGTGACTCGTAGTTCACGGTTTTTGGTCTGGCTTGTTGTTGCTGCTGTTGCTTCTGCTGCTGCTGCTGTTGCTGCTGTTGGTGGTGGTGGTACTGGTGGTGGTGCTGCTGCTGCTGCTGTTGCTAGCACGGCTGTTTTTTCTCCTTGACACCGGCCCAGCACCATCACGTGTACGCGTGCTTCCGCTTGGTGGTGGTGTGTGTGTGTCCCACCAGGCGTGGCTATACAGTCCCACCAGTAGTAGCAGGTTACATGAGACCCTCCGGCTCAAAAAGGAACCATACAATACCACGCGTTGCGCTTGTACATATATATATCTACCTTGCGCCGTTAGGATTTTCTTGTCGACTGTGTACCATGCCGCCTCAACTAGCCTGTTGCAAAACCTTCCTTCCTTCCTGCCTGCCTGCCTGAAACTGATTCAGCCCCTAGCGCTATGCACACCAATAATGTTACGCGTGTAAGCATGTTTAGCCGCGCGGAATTCTGCCATTGATTCCGCCGCGTGGGGACAGACAACGAAAGCGTTGAAAAACAATACGAGCCTCGCCTGCCATTTCTTCATAAATGAAAATCGGCGAGCAATGGGAATGCTAACCCTCTACCGTATGCGCTATAGAAATGAAGGCATGTACCAGGGGAGGGAAAGGGGGGAGGCACCTGTGACCATCGCTTGTCCAGAAAGCCGGTGAGAGTCACACCTCCCATGAATTGAGCTGGAAGCTAAAAGCCATGATTAAACAAGTGACTCAAAAACACTGGTACGGGGGACCATAGTTTAATGGGACCAAATATTGTTCGTAAAAATAGGTAAATATATAGGTTTTTGTGTGCACCGTAGGTCATATTTACTACGCCCCCCCCCCCCGTGATACATGTCGGCGTGTCCTGGCGTGCCTGCTAACTAACGTTCCACCGGCGCCACCTCTCCCTCCCCTCCCTTGCCGCTCCTCGGCTATCCCAAAAAATGGAAAACGATGCGATATGCGGCAAAAGGGGTCTTTGGCGGCGTTCATGGCCTGTGCCACCGTGACGATGCTGCTGTTTGGCTGGTGCCGGGACGAGGAAACACCGGGGGAGAGCAGCACCCAACTTTTGGGCGCGGTCAAGGGCTGCACCGTCAGGAGCGACGTAGTAAGCGACGCATCCCTCTTGCTGACTGCGATGTTGGGTGGCTTCAGCGGGGTTGTCGGGGAAGCTCTTCCTCTCGGGGTGGACGACAACCTGTCCATGCCTTTGGTGTCGGGCGCGATCTTCTTAGCGCTGCAAAAATACATCGGCGAACGAGGGGCTTTTTAGCGCCCGCGAAGCGTGGGTACGATTCCAAACTTGAAGGAGTTCGTGACTTTTCAGAGTGTGCGCTGCGGGTACTTTTCGTAGCGCTATTCTGGGAGTTTGCCGAATGAGTGGAGTTCATCGTGGTGGTCGGTAGTAACGGATGGGGGTGGCGGTGGGTGGGGGTGGGGGGGTGGGGGTAAAAGCTTTTGACATAGAAACGACATCGACGTTGCGTTTCGCTACGCTTACCGTTTTCGCTGTCAAAGGGGTTCCCTTCGGTGTGCAACGTTTCGACAAAAAATGAACACGCCGATGGATGCGTGTCGATACGAAGCGATATCAAAAGCAAAAAAAATGCCGGCGGTACGCGGCCGATTTTTGCGCATATTCGATTGAATGTATTGGGTCTCTTACCCACTGCCGGGGGTGTATGTAAATAGTGTGGTGAAGTTGCCTCGGCCAAGACGCAGTACGATGGTACTCGTGTGTACCAAGAGAGCGTGCACCATAATCCATGATGAGTTCGCAAAGCTTTGTAGATGGAACCTCAATGCTCTACCCCCGCACAAGATGAGTCCCCACCGCGACCCCCGAGACATGTCTCTCGCGTCACGAGCGAGGATAACGCGGCCTCTCCGAAGGCTGCGCGTGTAGAAGCCGGATACAACCAGCCGGAATCGTTCGCGCATGTAGGAGTTTGCGCAATGCACCGAAGTCGAAGCAATGCTAGGTGCGCTCTAAGTAGATCGCCTGGTTCATATACCACTACTCCTACTTTGCAGAGCGCAGTCGTAACGATTATCTCTCGTCGGCGGGTCTAGTTGCGACCAGGATGCGTTTGGGTCTCTAATGGACCCCACCAACGTAACGCTGTACTAGTAGCGTACGGCTTTATGAGTAGTGCTTGTGTAAGCGTGGTCTGTGGTGGACGGGGGCACCAAGGGTTGGTGGTTGTGTCACTAATCACTATGAATACAGTGGGTACCCCGATTTAAGAGATGTGTGGTATGTACAGACCGAAAACAGCTCTCTTAACTAGTAATATAGCCTTCTCTCTTATCCACGACAGCAGTGGGAAATATGCAGGTTTAGTGTAGGCGTGTCCAGCCGATTTGGCCTCTCTTAACTGTACTATTCTCTTAAATAGGGTACCGTCTCTTAAATCGGGGTACCTACCCACTATTGTACCTGGTATTCAACACCGGTATAACAAGCTGATTTGCTGGTTCACAACTTGCAAGGTAAGGTTCCCAATTGAATGTTTCCAGTCAAGTCAGGTGGCGGGCCAAGGTTAAAACAGCTTGTGCAGCGTGTGTATGTGATATATGTGTGTGTGTGACGCAGTGGCGCAAGGCTACCATACAATGAACGATGGTTTACTACGCGTTGAATCGGTTATCGGCACAGCCGGTATGGCCGACCGACCGACTGTCTGTCTTGTCTGCATCGAGTGCGAGTGGCATCGGCATGCGAATCGAGAGAGACCAACGCACGCACCGTAAACATAAGTTTGACTTCGTTCGCACAGGAATGGGTGCGATGGTTTTTTTTCAGCGCTCGGTTTTTTTCTCAGAACGGGAAGGTTGCCACAATAGAGGTATACCTTTTTTTGGCTGAAACGCTTTCTGAAAGACGGGGCTCCTTACCCCAAAAGCGCCGGTCTTTCGTTCTTGCGTTGCCGTATTGTTCATTTTATGCTGAGGTCATGGGGATTTTTCGTCGGGTATTACCAGGTATAGCTCTTTGGTTTTCCGCCAAAATCAGTTTTTAAGCGAGGTCCACAGCTCCTAAAAGTGACCAGCTTCAGAAAAAAAACATGGCGAACCTCTACCGTCGCATGCGTCACGGGAATAAGGTTGCCAGTACCGAACAACAAAGGTAGTTTTCGGAAAGATCTGGTCTGAGAAGCCATTCATATTCATAACTGAAAAAAAAAAACTTATATCCCACACTAATTCGAAGTAGTTTGTCACCAAAAACGGGGGACCAGTTCTTAAAGGGTTGAGAGAGCCTTCCGAAAATCTATGGTTCGATTTTCAGCACCCTTTACTGCTGTCGTCGAGAAAACGAGCGCTGAAAAACGACGCTTTTTTTACGGGTATCCAAGAAAGTCCGCACATTTTTTGCTTGCTTTCACGCTTCGGTGGGAATCTGCTTGGAAGTAGACACGGGGTATTGGATACTGCTTGCGGTATCTGCTTGCAGTACGTAGCAACTGGATTTTAGGGGCGGTGTGGAGCCAGTTTGCTTGCCGCTGATAGCGGAAGGCAGGCACGCTGCCTCACAGGCGATTAACGTGCCCAAAAATATAACGCTGTTCGGACAGGAACTCCCATACTTGAGGGGGGGGTGAGATAATACGAGTTACAGGCAATTGCCTTTTATTTCATGTTTGTGGCAGTCAACCCCCTTAATAACCGGTTCCACGTTTTTGAGGACAAACCACTTGGAAATAGTGTGGGATAAAAACTACTTGGAGACAGTGTGGGATACAAAATACTTGAAAATAAAGGAATTAGTATGGGATAAGTTTTGCAGTTCTGAAAGGGTTAAGGTACGTAAAGGCATTGAATGAAGGCACGCCTTTCAAACCTTAACCTTTCTTGCCTCAAGCTTTGGGCCTTAAGGGTTTTTCACGGATTGTTTTCTGTCACCGCTGGCATCCCTCGAAGGGGCTCGCATGTTGTGGTGGGCTTGTGCGTGTCCCCAACAGGTCGGCAGTCTCTACTGTGATTCCCTATGATAATAGAGCGGCAATCTCGACTGATTATTATCACACGTTCACTGCTGAGTACCAGGTAGTCGATAAAATAGGATTCGTCATCCGAGAATAAGAGCACATCGGCACATCGGCAAACTATCGGTTCAGTTTTTCGGTTTCGAAGTCGACGTATTCGGCCTGATTGTGCTGGGTGTGTATGGTCAGATTGTCAGTTGTCCCGGTGTACGACCAACCCTAAAAAAACTACGCCAAAACGCCAAATAAAAGCCGAAAAAGGCTCCGAACTAAAGAAATGCTTTACATCTGGCGAGGTCCCTTCACCAACTCACTTCCTCCCGGTACTACTGTAACAGCTATACGAACAGAGGCCGTGTGTTTTGCGACGCGCTGTCAGGAAGCACCTGGTAAAGCGATGGGGTAGCTATCAATAGTGCATTGGGCTGTCGGCTTCTTCGCCGATAATACATAACGCCGATCCCGTGAACTTCTTAAAAATGACAAATTCAACGAAATTTCGTTTGCTGCACGCTTCCACCACATTCGTTCTATCCGAGGTTCATTCACAACATGGTCCGAAATTAATCTGTGGGTCCAGAGGCATTAAGACGATGATTGTGCGACCAGTATCACTCTACGATACACCTCTATATAGCTTATATCTCAAGCATACGTACGTACCATGGGTTATTTCTTCTGTGCTGTTGCTACATAGAAATAGCGAACATTTTCTAGAGAATATTTGGAAGGGGAATACAGGTACGCGGGGTATTTTTGGTGGGTATACCGAACCTACAGAAGTGTCGGGTATACCGGTGTCGATTTCGTATCGAATCGTACCCTGAGTGTTCGGTAACATAGTGAGGCCGTACCGGGGTGTTCGGTAGCTTAGTGAGGCCGTACCGAACCGTTTTGTTGAGGTAAATACCCCCGGTATACCCTTACCGAAGTGTCGAATACCGATATTGAAGTCGTACCGAAGTTACCAAAGTGTCGGGTACTGGCATCAGGATTGTACCGAACCTTACCGGAGTGTTCGGTAGGATACTGAGGTCATACCGAACCCTACCGAGGAAATCAGTAGGGTGTGTACCGAGCAAGTACCCCCGGTACACTTTAGTCTATACGCTACATAACATATCCATAAATACCTCATACCATATACCGACATGTTACCCACAATAAAAATCTGCCCAGTTACATTTATTTGTGTGCCGTTATACCATAACGTAAATCCCTGATGTTTTCCGCAAACCATAATATGCCCAGGTGGTGGTGTTTCGCATTCGCTAGTCGTGTGCTCTAATACACCAGGACGTTGAAAAGTATGTCTTTGGTTTGTCGTAGGGTCGTGGTGTCAATGTTTAGTTCTATTTTTTTTGTTTTAGTGTCAACAATGAATGGTTGTATTGACATCTCCACACTGAAATCAAAACCGTTTCAATTCAACTGGAAGGAGAAGAGAGAACGAGGAGAGATGGAGGGGGGGTGGGGGGGGAGGGGGGGGGGCAGGGAGGGTCGGCCACTGGAAAGGAGCCGAGGGGGACAGAGTGGATCATCACGAGGAGACGCGAGTGGCCAGCAGCTCGCCGTATATCTTGAACATTTGTCCATGATCACAGCAACATCTCCTTTTGTTTAGCATCAACAGTTATTCTAGGGAGGTGTGATAAATGTGCCCCTGGGAACAGTTTTGTTAACGACGCCCCCGCGGGCACTTTTGCTCATTGCGTCCACGAAATTGGGGCGAAACATAAAGCAATCCACCACGAGCGATTGCGACGACCGTAGATCCCCAGACCTGTCTGGGGATTGTCTACGGGATGTGTTGCTGTGGTGTGTGCAGTAGTTCCGCCGGCCATCGTTTCTCGCCCTATATACAGACGGCTTCGTGTTCTCGATGTTCAGGATATTTCCAGGCATTGTTTTGGGGGGCACATCAAGCTAAAAGTGCATCCGGAAATAGACTACATGAAACACGCCACCACGAGCGATCACGACGACCATACTCGTAGGACATCAGATTTCTCTGGATATCGTCTATGGCATATGCTTCAATGGTGTGTGCAGTAGTTCTGCCGGTCATCGCTTCTCGTCCGATACACAGACGGCTTCGTGTTCTCGATACTCAGGATCTCTCCAGGCATTTTTTGGCCCACGCGCGATGTCAGCGACCGTAGGACACCAGACCTGTCTGGTAATTGTCTACGTCATGTGCTGCTGTGGTGTGCGCAGTAGTTCCGCCGGTCATCGCGCCTCGCCCGATTTACAGACGGGTCCGTGTTCTTGATACCCATGATCTTTGCAGGCATTGTTTTGGGGGTACATCAAGCTAAACGTGCCTCCGAAAATAGACTGCATGAAGCACGCCACCACGAGCGATCACGACGACCGTAGAACACAAGACCTGTCTAGGGGTTGTCTACGGCATGCGCTGCTATGGTGTGTGCAGTAGTTCCTCCTGCCATCGATTCTCGCCCGATATACAGACGGGTCGTGCTCTCGATACTCAGGATCTCTCTCCAGGCCTTGTTTTGGGGACACATCAAGCTAATGGTGCCTCTGGAAATGGGCTGCATGAAGCACGCCACCACGAGCGATTACGACGATCGAAAGGCACCAGACCTGTCTGGGGGAGTGTTTACGGCATGTGCTGCTGTGGTGTGTGCAGTAGTTCCACCGGTCGTCGCTCCTCGCCCGATATATAGGTGGGTTAGGGTTCTCGATACTCATGATCTTTGCAGGCACACTGTTTTGGGGGCGCACCAAGCTAAACGTGCCTCCAAACATAGGCTGCATTAAGCACGCCATCACGAACGATAAGCGATGACGGCGGAACAACTGCAAACACAACCGCAGCGCATACCGTATACGATCACCAAATAAGTCTGGTGTCCTGCCGTCTTCGTAATCGCTCGTGGTGGCGTGCTTCATGTAGTCTATTTTCGGATGCGCTTTTAGCTTGATGTGCCCCCAAAACAATGCCTGGAAAGCCCCTGAGTATCGAGAACGCGAAGCCGTCTGTATATGGGGCGAGACGCAATGACCGGCGGAACTACTGCATACACCACAGCGGCACATGCCGTAGACAACCCCTAGATAGGTCTGCTGCCCTACGAGTACGGTCGTCGAAATCGCTCGTGGTGACTTGCTTTATATTCTGCCCCAATTTCGTGGGCGCAATAAGCCAAAGTACGCCCGGGGGCGTCGGTAACAAAAGTGCCCCCGGGGGCACATTTATCATCTCCCGAAAAGGGATTAAATACAACTATTATAACTGCGTCAGCTGTGAGGTCGACTGATTAAATAGTTGATACTCAACTTTGCGAGCTGTGTAGAGTGTTAAGGTTTGTTCTATATGTCTTTTGTAGTATTCGTGTGTGATTCGTGATGCATTAGGTACCCTAGTAGTTACTCCACAGTTTTAAAGTAAGCCGTTCGCGCGTGTTCTGTGTTTACTCCTCGTTAAGGATATACTGTAGTTCAATGACTCCCCTGGATGCTACCCGGGTCAGCAGGACAATACAACAATCCAAAGTCATGATTGCGCCGCATTCGTTTGTTCGCCATGCACAGGCAAGAGCAGGCCATCTCTTTCCAGACCTACTCGATACTCGACCCTCGATCGCTCCGTTGCAGCGCCCAAGTAGGCTTGTGCAGGAGAAGTTAGCACCTCAAGGTACACTGCGGTTGTTGGTCTCGCCCTAGCACCTGAAGTACGAGTTCGTTTGTGAAAGAATACCGAACGCGTGGTGAATAAAATATAAGATACAGTAGTTCAAAGTTATGATTACGCCGCCTTTGTTTGTTCGCCATGCACAGGCAAGACCAAGGCCATCTCTTCCCAGACCTGCTCGGTACTCGGCCCTTGATAGCTCCGTTGCGGCGCTCAAGCAGGCTTGTGCAGAAGAAGTCAACACCTCAAGGAACAGTGCGGTTGTCGGTCTCGCGCTAGCACCTACAAGTATGCGTGCGTTAGTGAAAGAATGCGGAACGCGGGGAATAAAAAAGAGTTCAAAGTTCGAAGTCATACGTAATTGCGCCGCATTTTTTTGTTTGCCATGCGTTGGCAAGAGCAAGGCAGCGAGGCAGCAAGGCCATCTCTTTCCAGACCTACTTGATACACGACCCTCGCTCGCTTCGTTGCGGCACCCAGGAAGGCTTGTGCAGTATGAGTCAGCATCTCAAGGTAGAGTGCGGTTATCGGTCTCGCGCTACGAGTAGCACCTACAAGTCTACGCGCGTTTGTGAAAGAATGCAGAACGCGGGAATAAAAAATAGTCAAAAGTCATAATTGCGCCGCATTTGTTTGTTTGCCATGCTGGCAAGAGCAAGGCAGCAAGGCCATCTATTTCCAGATCTACTTGATATTCGACCCTCGATCGCTCCGTTGCGGCACCCAGGAAGGCTTGTGCAGTAGGAGTCAGCATCTCAAGGTATAGTGCGGTTGTCGGTCTCGCGCTAGCACCTACAAGTCTGCGTGCGTTTGTGAAATAATGCGGAACGCGGGAATAAAGATAGCTCAAAGTCATAATTGCGCCGCATTTTTTTGTTCGCCATGCACTGGCAAGAGCAAGGCAGCAAGGCCATCTCTTTCCAGACTTACTCAGCACTCGAAACTCGCTCGCTCCGTTGCGGCACCCAAGCAGGCTTGTGCAGGAGGAGTCAGCACCTCAATGTATAGTGCGGCTGTCGGTCTCGCGCTAGCACCTAGAAGTCTGCGTTCGTTCGCGAAAGAGTGCGCAACGCGGGAATAAAAAATAGTTCAAAGTCATGATTCCGCCGCTTGTTTTTGTCGCCATGCACAGGCAAGAGCAAGGCCGTCTCTTTCCAGACCTACTCGATACTCGACCCTCGCTCGCTCCGTTGCGGCACCCAAACAGGCTTGAGCAGGAGAAGTCAACGCTATAAGGTACGTTGCGGTTGTCACTCTCGGCTTGAACCTAGAAGTTGTGGTGACCACGCATAGCAGACGTACAAAATAGCTATAGCTGTAGTAGCTGTAGCGTGCCGTGTGGCTTTGTTTCGAGACGGCAAACTGGCAAACAAAGTGACTGAAACAAGCAGCTGCAACAGCAGTTCAACTTGATAAAAGGTACAGGGGCACCAGCACCAGCAGCAGTGTTGGCAGTAGGCTCGGGGACCATCGTCCACGCGTAGCCTACCGTATGTCGCGGCTCGGCTCGACTGCGCTGCAAGGGCCAAGGCCGTTCGCTGCCTAAAAAAACTCACTATCGCGAAGCAGGCATCGCATTCGGAATGCTATTGTTCGCAGGCACTCCTCTCGCGCAATGCCACCTATGATCGAAATATCCCCTTGTTCATATGTATGTAGTAGAGTTGTTCCCCGTCGGGTACCCGTTGCAAACGGATACCCGGACCTTTTCAGATCTAGTACCCGTGCACGTGGCCGGGTACCCGTTTCGTCAGGCACACACACCCGGGCACCCGGGCAAACGCGTCTCTATTAGGAGTAGGAACGGTGCTCCGTCTCAAAAGGAACGTGTGGTCAATCGTCTAATGACTAAAGCAAGCAACAAATGAGATCGGAAGAGCGAAAAAAAAAAAAAAAACCCCCCCCCGCCCCCCCCCCACTCCATGCGACTACGGCCATGCATGACACGAGTACCCCCCCTTCCCCCCTTTCCCAAGGGTGCATGTAAACTGACCTCCTAATCCCTCCAACTCATGGATGGCCACGCCGCTTCTTCCTGTCGCCGCTCGATCGTTACTTTTTCTTCACGGTGTACGTAGGGAATACATACATACTTATGCCGCTTCACAACGGCAAGGGTCCCGACATGGGCAGCGGAGGCGTCAAAACACGGCGTTTGTCCACCAGGTATGATAATAAGCAACCGCAGCCTATCCTTCCTATGTGATAAGGGCCATTCTTATCGAGCAACTTTTTTTCCATGATTTCCTATCCTAAAAAAACGTTTCCTGAAAACATGAGGAAAAAGAGGAAATGCTAATGTTTCCATTTTTTGGAAATTCTTCATAGAGGGCGAAATGATTGGAAGGCTTCGCGTTCCAATAAATGGGGAAAAAAAAAATGGAAAAAATGGAAATACAGAAAATTGCGCGAAAACGCGAAAAACATTTTTGGAATTTTTGGAAATTCATGGCTCCGATAAGAATGGCCCTAAGCCACCGCACCCTACTCCTCCTGTGTGATAAGCCGCTGCAGGCTACCCCTCCTGTGCGATAAGCCGCCGCAGCGTGTACCCCTCTTGTGGGGTCGAGGGGTGACAGCATGCTCAGAGAATGATCGACCGCTAGCCTCAACTGGAAGGAACTTCATGTTACACCGATCTTGGAAAAAAAAAAACGTCCGTACGCACAACCCAAAACGATAAAATCCCTTGAGCATACAGTATAGGCCCACCGACAATAAACAAACCTATTAGTAAAAGCGTGAGGCTCATTTTTTTTAGAGACAGACGCGAAACAAAATGCGATTACGAAAATGTGCTCAGCGGTGAGCGCTACACTAAATCCTATACGATACTCTAGATGCAAGCTACGGTAGAGGTGCACCGTGTTTTTGCCTTATAAGGGTGGTCACTTGAGGAGCTCTATACCTCACCCCCAAAAACTGTTTTTGGAGGGAAATAAAAGTGCTGCCCGATGAGCAATCGCATGGCCTAAGGGCCCGTATTAACGAAGACAGCAAAAAATCAATTTGGAAAATAAAATCCTATTTGAATGTGATTTCGCAAAAAAAAAGTGGTTTGCGTCCTATGGGGAATAGTGAATTGCTCGTTCAAATATTTATGAAATCGAAAAAACGCAGCAAGCGTCACAGCGCCCAGGTGAAAAAAATCGACGAGAGGAGACGAGAGGGAAAGCATGCGTCGACGCGTGCGCGCCGCCGCCAGCATACTTTTGCTTTTGACCGCCCAGGCTAGGAAGCTATCGCTCTCAGGGTCTCCTGGGTGGGCGTAGGGATCCCTGGAACGCCACGGGCTTGAATTGTTTGGAAAAGAAGGTCCGACCTTCTTGGTTTTTTCGTTCAATTCAAATTGATTAGACCCCAAGATCCTAATCTTTGATGCTGGTGCGTGTGTTGACCAATGAAAAGCGAATTTGAATTTTATTTTTTCCAAATTGAATTTATTTCATACTCGTTCCCAATTTGGAAAAAATAAAATTCAAATTCGCTTTTCATTGGTCAACACACGCAAGGGCCCGTTTTAACGAGTATGAAATAAATTCAATTTGGAAAAAAC
>MEHQ01000140.1:707459-735849 GCA_008828725.1 Saccharina japonica | reverse complement strand
TTTTATTTTTTCCAAATTGAATTTATTTTATACTCGTTAGGGCCCATCTTAACGAAGACAGCAAAAATTCAATTTGGAAAATAAAATCCTATTTGAATGTGATTTCGCAAAAAAAAAAGTGGTTTGCGTCCTATGGGGAAAAGTGAATTGCTCGTTCAAATATTTATGAAATCGAAAAAACGCAGCATGCGTCACAGCGCCCAGGTGAAAAAAATCGACGAGAGGAGACGAGAGGGAAAGCATGCGTCGACGCGTGCGCGCCGCCGCCAGCATACTTTTGCTTTTGACCGCCCAGGCTAGGAAGCTATCGCTCTCAGGGTCTCCTGGGTGGGCGTAGGGATCCCTGGAACGCCACGGGCGAGACAGGGGCGGCGATTGTGTTATCGAAGTCTTGAGCGTATCATGCTGTTTTTGGGTCGATCGCTCGGTTTTTGATCGGGTTGGAGCATCGAGCTGGTTGAAAAGTTGGGATTGCGACCGCCATGATTGGTTTTGAGGCGCCACCGCCGGGGTACGCTGTGCTATTATCTATAGGCGTGGGCGCGGCTGTTGTCCCGGTGGCCTCGGGTTGTGGTTCACGTGTTGTCGCCTCGGTCGTGGTCATCGATGCCACCAAGAAATGACTAGATTGTACCGGGGGCGTTTGCCCACCGTGGACATGCCGGTCCAAGTCGGGCCAACTCCTCAATTTTGATTTGAATTGTTTGGAAAAGAAGGTCCGACCTTCTTGGTTTTTTCGTCAATTCAAATTGATTAGACCCCAAGATCCTAATCTTTGATGCTGGTGCGTGTGTTGACCAATGAAAAGCGATTTGAATTTTATTTTTTCCAAATTGAATTTATTTCATACTCGTTTCCCAATTTGGAAAAAATAAAATTCAAATTCGCTTTTCATTGGTCAACACACGCAAGGGCCCGTTTTAACGAGTATGAAATAAATTCAATTTGGAAAAAACAAAATTCAAATTCGCTTTTCATTGGTCAACAGACGCACCAGCACCAATTATTATGCCCCAAGATCCTAATCTTTGGTGCTGGTGCGTGTGTTGACCAATGAAAAGCGGAGTTGAATTTTTTTTTTTCCAAGTTGAATTTTTTTCTTCTTCGTTAAAACGGGCCCTAACCTACGATGGAATAACAAATCTTACACCCTCCCTATTGATAGTATGTTTACACCATATTTGGCTATGTTTCTAAGTCAAAGTACAAAAATAAATAAATATGAGTTTTTGTTGTCAGCCAACCGAAGTAACGTTTGGTAGTCATGGACTCTGTCGACGTATGGGCTCCACCGACGCTAAGGGATTTGTTCTGGCGAGAGGCAAGGAGGACAGAAAGAGGTCCGAATTCTCTCGAGTACCCCGTGCTTGATGTTGCGTATAAACGTAGCTGCGTGGATAGAGCAGAGGCACACCAGCAGACGGCACGGCACTGCCCGCTGCCGATTGATAGGCCTAGACTATAATAGGCCTCTACTCTGTTGTGGCTTTCTCTCGCGACACCATACCCGTATGTTTGACACACCGTACTTCGGTTCTGACTAGTACAGTCTATCCCCCCGCAAAAGAAACGACAAGCATGGTAGACGAGGCCGCCTGCAGCAAGTAGCATCAAATTCGAAGCACCAGGCAAATAATCCTCTCATACTGCATACTCGTACTTGTACGCAAATTCACAGGGGGGACACCCGTGCATAGGAATATTGATATACTACCCCAAGTAGGAAAAGGTGAACCATGTTTTGAGAAGCTAAACACCTGGCCCTCAACAACACTTTGGAGGGAACTAAAAGTAAAATTCAAATTCGCTTTTCATTGGTCAACACACGCACCAGCACCAATTATTATGCCCCAAGATCCTAATCTTTGGTGCTGGTGCGTGTGTTGACCAATGAAAAGCGGAGTTGAATTTTTTTTTTTCCAAGTTGAATTTTTTTCTTCTTCGTTAAAACGGGCCCTATGTATACAAAAAAAAATATCGCAACACAAAAAATGAAATTCCGACGATTACGGATTAAGGAGCCCCGTAATTCAGAAATGTTTTTAGCAAAAAAAAAGTGCTGCCTCTACTTGGCCTCTATCGTAGCACGCATCTCAATACTATATGCTCGCTCAAGGCTGTTCAAGGACGTTGTCGCAAGAAGGTTCTAAAAGGGCTTGCTCACAGCTCACAGATTAGGCGTTTCTTTGTTGACGGATCCGTGCTGTTCAGGCATGTAACGGGTGGTAGTGTCTTCAAGCATTGACGGGCTTGCGGCTGACATAGACATCTAACGGATGGATGGAATGGGATTGCAATTAGATGGATAAGATGGGATTGCAATTTGACTGGGACGACGCCCCGCAGTCGAAGCCCCCCCGCGTCAGCAAGGCCAGACAAATTTAGGCGAAACAATAACCCCCCCCGATACCCCTTCAAGCTGTCTCTGGAAGTGGCCACACCAGAAGCCAAACAAAAAAAAACAATTCGATGCTGTTCATCCATATGCAAGAAAGTCCGCCTCACAAGCGGTTCTCAGTAGCATACACCTCACCTTTCATGCGACTCGCCGAATGACTCGCCGAATATCTTACGGCGCTTCGCGCTTGGTGCTAACGATGTCTGCCTGGTCTGTGAAAACCTGACGTGCTCCGTCCCGGTATTGAAGGGGGGCGAGGATCTATGACCATACGGCTACGGCCATGCATGGCATCAGTACACACCCGCCCCCCCCCCAACCAACGTGCTCGGTGCAAGACGCATGCTAGGGTAGAGGTGTACCTTGTTTTTTCTGAGGCTGTACACTAATAAGTAAGTCAAAAACTGATTTTGGGGGAAAATAAAAGCGCTACCCGATGAACAACCGCATGGCACAAAACTATACCAGGGTTCCGAGGACCAACGCCCAAACGGGTAGGGTGGATCGTAAATGATCCGAGTCTGGCGGGAAGGCTTCTTGGCCTGGGGTTTTGTTAGTGGATGAGCTGCGGCAAGTTCCACACTACCCGGAGAGTTTACTCTTCGGGTGGCTATCCCCACCGCACCGGGCCCCTTCGGGGGTCAGGTCGGGTCAACATGCTCAAGTTCCCGAAGGTCGTAGACAGCAAGGGCTGATACTTCCGAGGGGGCATGGAGTGAATTGACACACGACACGAAGTGCACGAAGTGAGACGTGGAAGTGTGGAGGGCGTAAGCTTTATTTTGACCCATCCGCCGGAGGATAAAAATAAAAATAAAAAAAAAGGTACAATGATAACTATTAATAGTGCAACACGAGAACGAAATTTCGACGATTTGGGGTTAAGGAGCCCCGCCCTTCAGAAAACGTTTTAGCCAAAAAAAGGTATACCTCTATCGTAGCACGGGGGTCGCAAGCAAAAGTACCAGGGCCTTCCTCGGGAAAATTCCCGAAGATTTCGGGAATCGAGTAAATCAACCATATCAAACTAACCAATGCCGAATAAACAATGTTAAAAGCACCACAAGAAAGACAAAAACACGGCGAATCAAATGACGGTGTTTTTTTTTTTTTTTTTACGAAGTAGGAACCGCGGTATGGTCCATGGTAATTTACCACGGGAATTGGCATGCGCGGTTCCTACTGGGTATAAAAAAAAAAAACACCGTCATTCGATTCGCCGTGGTTTTGTCTTTCTTGTGGTGCTTTTAACATTGTTTATTCGGCATTGGTTAGTTTGATATGGTTGATTTACTCGATTCCCGAAATCTTCGGGAATTTTCCCGAGGAAGGCCCTGAAAAATACCTGCCTGCCTTCCTGGCCGGTGAAACTCCGACGCGCTCCGTCCCGCCATTCGTATTTCATTTTTTTTTTTTAAACAACAAACAGCTGTGAGATCGAGGATTTCGTCGAAACTCATCTTTGCTACGTACGTAGCTGAGTGTGTGTGCATTATATGGGATGCACCTTTTTTTTTCTGTGCTCGTCACTTGAGGAGGCTCCATACGCCACCGAAAAAAACTGATTTTGGAGGAAATGAAAAGTGCTATTAATCGCAGACGTACCCGATGAACAATCCCATGGCCTATTAATAGGTATACAAAGCATCACATTGCGAAAAAAAAAATATATGGAAATCCGGCGATTTTGGGTTAAAGGAGCCCGATCATTCAGAAAGCATTTCAGCCAAAACGTGCTATACCTCTCGTATCGCAGCAGCACCCGTTCTCGGGTAGATCACCTCCAGTGCCCCCCCCTCTCACCAGCCGAGGTGCGTAGGGGACGGGGGTCGTCGCGGCTAAGCCACGACCAGTGCACTGCTGTTCGGGTCCAGTCAATACAGCCGGGTGCCCCGGTGGGCTAGCAGGTAACCACGAAGCTTGTTAGCGTCAAGGTCGCGAGGTGTGATACATAACAGGGCTGTTCTTGGATTTCTTTAGCCCTTTCATTAACTGCGTGGCGTTTCCGCGACACAAGACAGCTGCTGCATGCAGTAGTATCATAAGGACATGAATTTTGGGCAGGATCTTCCAGAGACCGGGCTGTTTGTCACAAGGTGTCGGGCTGTTCGTTATTACGGCCTGTTCATCGTGACGGACTAAAGCACTTGCCTATTATTTGCCCATTACTACAGTTGTATGGGTGGCGCCCAAGGGAATGGAGACAGAGGGTGGGGGGGTTCGTAGGGAAACCGCGGCGGACGAAAGCAGGAAAGAGACGGCAAACAGAGTAGGTACCAGTACCAGACCGACTAGCTGGTAGAACCTGCCTGTACTAAGGGCACAAACCTGCCTCAGCTGGCTGGAAGGTACTTTTGGTGTGCTCTGGCTGCCTGTCTTTTCCTGTCGTTCTTAGTCTTCCTTTGTTGGCACTGTTTTTTTTTCGGTTCATTTCATTTCATTTGGTTTCTTTTAACTATTATAGATGTCGCATCTCATCTGGGAGAAGCACGACATTTTTTTTTTTTTTTTTTTTTTTCATTTTGTCATGCTTTTGTTTGGTTGCTTGATTGTTGATTTGCTTCAGTATGTTTACTTTCTATTATTTTTCCTTTTCGCTTTTTTCTTTTCTCTTTTTTTCTCTTGCATGCACCTGGATTGCTAGCAGGGTAGGTCTTGCCTGTCGCATATGGCATTGCATTGTCTGCTCTGCTTACTGCACTGAGCGTAGTATCTCTGTGTCGTAGTTTTGTGACCACAGAACTGGTACCTTTTTAGGATGATGAATCGGCACGGACACTGGGTGTGCTGGATGTCGACGGGTAGAAAGGAAGGTTTAATGTGAAGAACACACACACACACACACACACAGTAATATTGAAGGTACGAACCCTAATCCTTCACGTACGTATTTCATATATACCTGCGATTAACCCGGTCAAGTCGCGACTGGCTGCACCGCTTTAGATTTTTTCACGACATACGAATTTGTATCTCTCTTAGGATTGGGAATCAGGACAGGCACTGTGTGTACTGATGTGGTTTTGAGTAGAAAGAACGGGTTTAATGTGAAGACAACAACAACAACAACAAATACATCCCGAACTGCAGACCATATCCTCACACTTTTGTCTAATGGAAAGTGAGTAGTTCCTGGGACTTCCTACCGGATACCTCGGGACTCGGAAAAAAATGTCCTATATACGATGGTACACGTACTGGGTGCAGCCAATGATTTGCTCATAAAATGGATGGAAGGGTTATAATGAAAACCGAGCGAATTTTCCAGGAAGTGAGTTGGCGTTCTCAAGCGATTGCGCTTGATAGCGCTTGAGGTTTTCCTTCTGGAATCAAGGTTGTAAATAAAAATGTGTATCATACATACGTTAACATGTGTCGACAAAGCAAACGTGAAAACGTTCGACAGCAGTAGTGCGACGGCCGTCTGAAACATTTAGGACAACACAAGCCATATCGCGTCAGTTATTACCGCCGTGGGCTACGTATACCTACCAACTTTCAATTCAAGACCATCCCGGTGTTTGGACCCGTTCAGAACTACAAAACTTATCCCACACTAATTCCAAGTGTTTTTTTCCAAAAACGGGGGACCAGTTCTTAGGGGTTATAAGGCTGGAGATTCGACCAGGTTAATTGTAAATTGAGTAATGTCACGGAAAAAGGATTTTACGTAGGGAACTAACTACCTGTTCGTACACAGTATGGCATCATTTTTGCCGTAAAGTGCAAGATAATATTGTACCTTTAGCAGAGGGAAAACCACGTCATACGATGTGTATTCAGTATCCAGTGTTGGCCCATGATGGCCAGCACACATAAATGTCCTGTTCGTGAAAACTCAACCACGCAGAATGTTCCGCGCACATTACACCCACATTTCCGTCTACTCAAAAAGGCAGAATGTTCCGTGCACATCACATCAACATTTCCGTTTCAAAACCATTCAAACCATTATCGGCCGCTCCGTGCAAAAACGCACCGAACGCCGCGCACAAGTCAAAACCCATGATGACGATTCTGTTTATTTTTCCGTAGATTTTTGTTTTCACGTCGCGAAATCTTCTACATCAAAATAAGAGTAGCTTTCATCCGACTCGATTCCATCCCGAGACACCGCGACCTCTAGTACTCGTCTACGATGCGAAATAAACAAGGGTTCCGACGTGCTACGTGTTCCGACGGTCCACCGCCTGCCTTGACTATATACGCGCGACATGTGTGCCGTGCGTCTCCCACGCTGAACAAAGGCCTTTCTTACTTAAGTGGGGGGGGGGGGAGAAACTACTGTAGAATATTGAGGGCAAGAAAAAAAAAAACATCTATTTTGAGAGATTACAGCAGCTTCATCGCCATAATTAATACGGGCGAATTTCGCAGCGTAAAACTCTCGGGACGACGGCAGTGATAACGCGACTAAACAAGACAAAAGGCCCGGCACCGACTGACGGTGCCTTGAGGCTTCGCTTGAAACGTTTCTATCTGCATTTTACGCCGAAAAAGCTGCACACGCGGGTACGTACAATCTATAAAACTCCCCGCGCGCGAAAACCCCGTCGACGCACGATACTCGAAAACTCCCAAAAGACTTGCTAAGTATGTACGATATTGGGGTGGAGGTACGCGAGATACATACAGCGAGTGCTCACACACCCGTTTCAGCGTCCGCTAAACCTGTACACGATAGCACCGCCAAGAGAGGCGCTATCGAGTGTTGCCACCACACCAGCGTCGAGAAGAAGGACCGAGCCTTCTCATGCCGCGCTGCCACGGAACAGCAAATCTATATACCCTAGCGCTCCCACACGCCTTCCTCCCCCACCTCCCAAACCCAGGAAACCGTGAAAACCCGTCACCACCACCACCAACAGGCGTGGCTGAGCTAAGCGCCCACCCACGCACACTCGTGGCGCGGAAAAATCTACCGCAAACAGAACCTCGAGACAAAACGCCTTTACGGCGAGATTGTAAACTTAGATTCCTCCGCAAGGGGTGCCGGTGGTGGAGATACCGCCGTCGAGGAGAAGCATCTGCCCGCACATCTGGCTCGACGAGGGGCTAACCAGGAAAACCACGCCGTGCGCCATCTCCCAGGGTTCGGCGAAGCGGCCGAGGGGGGTGCGGTCGATCATGGGGTCACCCTTGGAGGGCTCACTGCGAGAGGGGAGAGGGGGGGAAAGGGGGTAGGAGACGGAACGGCACAGAAAAAGTGAGCGGAAGATCGGAACAAATACGCTGTGTGTATTATCGGTTGTCCGCGAAAAGGCGGCGCGATGGTGAGGATGGTGTATGTCTATATATAATATATGTATACTGGTGTTTTACGTCAAAAAAGACGGAAAAGGCTGGATTTCGTGGCGACAAGGATCTACCTACAAGGGTCAACCCTAGCCACGCCGTCCCCCCCCCCCCGTTTGGCGATCGCGCTTTTGACTCAGCCAAACATAGGCATCATAATTGTTCACCCTGCAGTGGAGATGGGAATGTTTGTGATATAGACAGCACGTAAGACCCCACCCGGTATTTTTGCCTGACATGATCTTACTGGTTATTGCTCAACTACGAGTAGCGCGTTTCGTTGACGGTGCTGCGCCCGGTATTTTTGCCTTACATGGATCATTCTGGTTGGTGCTTAACTCGCGCGTTTCGTTGACGGGGTCGCGTCAAGACACCGGCGACCAGGAAAGGCAGGTGGTTTATGGTGCGTGTGTGTACATCGCGGAGTATGCCACTGAACGTTTAACTCACCCCCAGGCCTTGGCGCCCATGTCGGTCAATACGATCGTAGGGCCGACGGTGTTGCAGTTGATGTCGTACTTCGACCATTCCGCGCTCATCACCTATCGAACCAATGGTGCAACGCACGGCGCGCGACAAAAAACAGCAAAAATGAGACAAGAAAAAGCTACGTAAACTGCTCATCATTTTTACATATCATTTTTACATATAGATGTAAAATGATTTGATATGAGGATCGGTAACACGGGAGATTTTATTTATCCACGGTAAGATACAGGGACCTAAATGTTTGAAACACCTTCAACTCAAAACCCGGAAAATTACGTTACGGCACATACTGCTGTATATACCAGTTTAGTAGTACGCTATGTACGTTGTTCGTACACGGAACAGTCTTTGGTGCGCCCAGGTTCCAAAATCACGGAAATTCCGGATAGTGGGGACTAATCGAACGTAATTTCCCGTCTGGTTTATGAAAATACCAATGGATCTTCCAACTACAGAAAAACAGTATTTAGATGTAGATTTTGCACAAAAAAACTACCCCGGACAGCGCACAAGCACCAAGCGGATGTTCTAGGAAAAATCTCGTGGTCGAGAAAAAAGGCTCGAATGTGATGATGGGCGGCACAACGGCATGCTTTTTGGAGTTATGTTACAATCCGTCACGTACAAGATCTGCTTTCAAGGGAAGCTTTTATTGTCTTGGGGAAAATAGCGTGCGCGTTGACGGCATTTCGGAATCGTGGTCCTCAATCGGACTGTTCTGGCAAATTCCTTGCTGCTAAATAAAGCGGCGTTTCGTTTCTCGCCTGTTTTGGGTCCGGTTTTGGGTCAGCGTTGGGTTTACGGTACCTTCATCCCGGAGGTGCTTGGCGAGCGAAGCAGTGCAATACATGGGAACAGCCCGCCCGCGCACAAAATCCATGCTGACCAATGGTGGAAATAGAGGAGCTCTAAATTTGTCGCGGGAGTCTAGGTTGGCATGCACTCGACTCTGAATTGCTGAAATTGCGAAATTTCGGGGTTTTGACGTTGAATTTCCGACTGCTGTACGTAGCACGGGTGTATTTAACAGGTTCAACCGCGGGATAATAAGGCGATACGCCATGTAGCCATTCAAGCGGAGGCTCGATTTCTTGCAGGACAACAAAAAGCGGAAACTGTCGGAAAATACATTTTTGCACTATTAATAGTAGGTAATCAACCAAAAAAAAGGAGGCGGAATTCGATCCTGGTTCCGGCGCACATATGCTCGACCATGGCCGCTCAAGGGGGGCAAGAGCAAGAAAGACTACCTACCGCTAGGTGCAGAGCTAGTGGCGACGCGATCAAACCAAAAACGCGAGACCTCCAGAGAGTCCAGGAATCAAAGCATGACATGCTAAGCGCGTTTGGGTTTTCGGGTGGTCTTGCGCATCACTGGCCGTGCCTTACTCTCGCCACAATTTAGTCAAATTGGCCACAATTTAGTCAAATTGCGTTGCCATCCACGCTATTTTGGCGTTTGGAGTATACATTACTTTGGCGATCAAGACACAGTTTAAACCCAACCTCGTACATACATGTAAACATGTCTACATACAAATCATCCGATTCCTATAATATGAACATCTGCTTTTTACCTGCGTGAGGCCGTTGATGGCGGCCTTGCTCGTGCAGTAAGCCGCGTGGTCGTGGAGGGCGAAGAGAGAGGCCGTGCTCGACGTGCTCACGATCTTGCCCCCGGTGCCGCGCTTGATCATCCGCCTGGCGCACTCCTGCGCCAAGATGAACGGTGCCCGCACGTTCACCTGAAACGGGGAGAGCGAGAGATGTCACAGCCGCACGAGAGTACGTAGCCAACAGACGTTGGAGACGAAAAAGGCAAATTGGTAAGCGTTGACGCCAAACCCGATGCAACAGCCGGCCGTGAGTATATCGTACGACCTACCACAGATGACCTGGCAGTCTGTGGTATTTTCAACCGTTCTTTCCGAACGTCGTCAGCCAGCAGTCAGTACGAGGTTGCGTCTTTTTCTTGCTATTAATAATAATCGAGATCCAGCACACCCATTGTCCGTGCCGATTCATCCTATCCTACAGTGTCAAAAGAGGGAACTGATAATCACGACTACGTAGGCGAGATTTAAATCACGACTACGGGGACGTTTACGAGCCATCCCCGGGTTTTAGGCCTTGCGTTTCGCATTTTCCCGTTGCAGCCGTCTTCTCCAGCACACCAACCAAATCCCACAGACCAGCGTGCAACAACAGCTGAGCCCTGCAGCAGCGCCTTTCTTGGGGAATAAACCCTAACCTCTAGGCAATTATCACGTAAAATACCGTCGCTGTAACTCTCACAGCCCAAAGGACCGGCAACTAAAAATAACCCTAACCCTATCCCCAACCCTGAACCTATCTTCAACCAGAATCGCAAGGCCTGAAATCCGGGGATGGCTCGTAAACGTCCCCGTAGTCGTGATTTAAATCTCGCCTACGTAGTCGTGATTATCAGTTCCCGTCAAAAGAGAGTTACAAAGCCGTGTGGTCACAAAAACCACTACACAACAGTTGAGAAACCAAAAATGAACCTACGAGTACGAGCAGATACATCGTACGTACAGCAGAATCGCTGCCAGGTAGGTAGGTGCTGCTGCTGCGGGAACTTCATCGTGATTTTGAGTTTTCACTATTTATATTGGGGAACACAGGCTGTTCTGCTGCTGCTTGTTGTGCACTTGTGCCCATGGAAATGTTTACGTTCGATTATTGCAAAACTTTTTGTAGTTTGCAGCCCGCGTTCAAGAGACAAAAGCAGTGCGTACGAATGATGCTTGCATCAGGCCGATTTATATCGGTAGCAAGCAACTTCAAGCTCAAGCGTCGGGGGTGTCGCGCGGCGCCATGGTGCTCTAGAGATGGGACTGCTGCGGCCTACATGATTGAAAAAAAAAAAGAGGAAAAAGCTCCGCGCGTATTGGTATTGTACACCGACCACTCATCCATGCCTCACGCGAAAAAAACGACAAAGCGATTCACCACACCTGCCAATCTGCCTTACACGTACGTATAACATCACCGAGCAAGCTCACGTATCATTGAAGCAACGCCTGTGCAAGCCAGTGGTGCAGCAACCCGAGTGAGTGAATGAACATCGACTACGGGAACAGGAGTATGCGAGTGTGCATTTGTCTCACGTTCATGGTCCAGTCCCAGTCCTCTACGGTCGCGTCCACGAGAGGGGCGATGGTGGCCACCCCAGCTGTCAAGGCAAGTCAAGTCAAGTGCGGAGGAACAGCGAAGAAAACGCCACGGAAAAAGGCGAAAAAAGCGGAATATTTAGTTTAGAAAAGGTACGTACATAGGGTGTGTCGTGCTCGTTTTCAGAGCAACTTGGAGCAGAGAAGCATATAGTAGGACACTTGATCCCCGCGAGTACGCAAGCATTCAAGGCCTCCCGTGCCCAATGACCCGACAGATGGGTCCACGTATTCAACATGTACGGTATGATGGTATGATGTGAAATTAAGGTTTTATCATGGGTGGTCGTTCCACAACCAATAAACAATGTAAATGCCGGAAACCGATGAAAATGGAGGAAACAAGATAATACGTATACATAC
Source organism: Saccharina japonica (assembly GCA_008828725.1). Lineage (NCBI taxonomy): Eukaryota > Phaeophyceae > Laminariales > Laminariaceae > Saccharina > Saccharina japonica. Next base: position 724,110 of record MEHQ01000140.1, on the reverse strand, counting down.
GTACCAGGTACCGGGGTACGGGCAGCATGTCATGCAAAAACTACAGCTTGTAAAACGGAGCCAAGTCTCTCACAGAAAATACGAGGTTTCAATGTATATTTTCGTATGATACATACTTTTACCTACACCGAACCACCGAAATAACGTTTGCGGGGAGGAATTAACCCTCGACAAAATATCATGCCAGTGCACATTAACTATATATTCGGCTCTAATTTCAAGTACTTTGTCCCCAAAACGGGAGTGCAGCCTAGAAGGGTTAAGCGTGATCGTGGTGATTCGTGATGGGACCGGATTATAGAGAGAGGCGGATCACGCTAAAATGGGACATTTTCAGACTTTAGTCCTGCGTACTATTATTAGTGTCGAGAACCTGTCTCACGTTTTTCGGTACGAACTACTTTGGAATTAGTGTTGGATAAGTGTTTCAGTTTGAATGGGTTAATAAGAAACTGCGAAGGACCTGTAGTAAAGCAGTAGTGGGCTATGAGCGGGGCTACAGCGGCAGTGGTTTTCTTGGTGAAATTGATACCTGGTACGACGTAGTATTTACGAAAACCAAGGGTCAGAGTACATCGGCTTGATACAGAAGGGCGAAGCGATACGTCCTGTGCGCAACGTCTGAGAGCCCCTAACAGTAGGGAGAAAGAAGGCCACTACGTACGTACTCAGAGCAAGCTCCTTGTCGCCCTTGCTTACGTATGTACAGCAACTCGTCGTAGCGCTGCGCGGCGCGGCGCGCGCTCGCCCCGCTCGCGGCACGCGGCAGTCTCCGATCGAGAACAGCCATACATAGGGTCGTAGAAATAATAAGGGGATAATTGAGCGCTGAAAAGCTGAAATCCACCGCCCCTTCGTGGAAATAGATACACAAAATACAAGATACGCCTGGATACCCATAATACTCGGGTACGCGAGGGTCGTGGGGGCCTGGGATACGAGGTCCGAGACAGGCTGCTTGAGGATCTCAGTCGAACCTATAGCGAACTGGCCACGAGGCAACATGCCGGCAGAGAAAGGGTGGACGCCGGTCGCATCTACAGGGGACGAAGGGCGACAGCGTGCCGTGCACCGCACAATCGCTCGCTACTCGAGAGCAGTACTGCTACTTGCTTGCTTGTGTGGGGATCCGACATTTGAGAACGCAGCACGCAACTAAAAAGGCGGAGGAAATGAAAACTTGGGAAAATCCACATTTCATATTTTTTCGCTTCCATTTTTCTGGATCAAGTTGCGAAAAGGGTATGGTCGCCACTTGAGCAGCAGGGCAGGAGCCAGGAGCCAGGAGGAGGGGCATATGTCTGATACGGTACGGAATGCAACCGGCTCAAGAGTCTCTCTGCTGCTGCTGCTTCTGCTGCTGCGTTTGCTGCATGGACTCACCGTTGTTGACGAGGATGTCCGCGCAACCACCCGCCCACTCGTTCGCCTCAGCCGCGGCCCTCCTGATGTCGTCGGTGCTCGACAGGTCGATGGCGATGAAGTCCAGGTCCTTCGTGGACAACTCCTTCGCCTCGAGGATGGGCACGAGCAAGTCGAACTTCGCGCGGCTCCTCGCCAGGACCACCACGGCGCATCCCGCCTTAAGCTGTGGTGTCGTGCAGAAGAGACAAGAGAGGAGGTGGGAGAGCAGAAGGGTCTGGGTAAGAGGAAGACTTGGGATTTGGGGCTTGCCTGGCCGCGAGAAACAAGCATTGGGAAAAAATCTACGGGGGTATGACATAACTCCACTATTATACGAGGACTCCTGCTTTTGGCGGCTGCTGTTGGGAAATATGATATCTTACAGAAGACCGCGAAAATCACTGTCAACACATTAGCAGCCGATGAAGGGAGGAACAACGACAGCGCAACAGCAGCAAGCGCGCGACGGCAGCTAACAGGCCGCAAGCTCAGCTACTCGCCCACACCGTTCCGAAATAGGCAGTGCACAGCAGCGGCAGCAAACAAACTAACGCTCACCAGAGCTTCGGTGATCGCAGCGCCGATGCCTGCCGAACCGCCAGTAACGATGGCCTTCTTTCCCGCGAGCATGTCGCTCCTCCACGGGAAAGGGGGTTGCTCGGGTGCCGGCCTGCCTGCCATGATTGAGGTTTTTGAAAAAGAAGAAGAGGAGGAGGGAGGAAGGCTGGTGTGCTGGCTTGTGAGCTCGAGGGTTGTGAGCTGAGGGGGAGCTGGGCCGGATTTCTGGGAGGTGGGATTGCACGAGGTTTTTGTGGTCTGGGTAAATGGCCTGGACCCTCGGGAAATCGGCACGTGCTTCCAGCGGAGTAAAGAAGGATCAAATTGGGCCGATCGGTGAAAGGTAAAAGCAATAGAAGCGTCTAGAAGCGAAAAAGACCGGAGATTTGTTCCGTAAACGGAACAGGTTGCCCCGCGTATCTACGTAGATCCCTCCACTTCCTTGATCTTTCCTTGGTGGTAGCGCTCGTGCTCTCCATCCAGTACGAGAGTCTTCCAGGTCCTCTGCTCTCGTATAAGCTACTCGTACAAGTGCAGCAGTGTACTATGTACGTATAGCTGTTCGTCGCTCGTGGTTTCATGTCGCTTGTCGCTTAGCGCGCCACTCGGTCTCACAACTCACAACGCATTTTCCCCGATCGTTGCGGTGCGCTGCTGCTGCTGTGTCAAGCAGCTCTCGTGTAGGCAGGGACCACAATCCATCTGATACATCTGATACATGGTGAAAGAGCCGAGGACTGTTGGCTGCTGTGTTGACATCTACTCCATATCTGCGTCTCCCTCATTTTAGATTTTAGCAGCATGCCAAACAGCGCCGAACACGAGAGATATTTCTCGGATCTTACCAGTATTCCCTTACCGTCCGTCGTCGTGAGTCGCGAGAATCCTCGTATCATACCTGTACGGCGGTATAATATAGCGCGTGTGTGTCGATGTAAAGTGGTGGTTCGAGCGTGAGTGTCGGCCGGTATACCATAGATAGAGGTAGTATTAATAATAGTACGTACATTAGTAGACAAGTTGTAGTAAGTACTGTACATATGACAGGGTACTTGATAGGAAGAAAGGTCTTCCAAATTAAACGATACATACATACATGCGAAGAAGGTACCAACCGTCAGTCAGTACGCACTGCTGTGTACGAGTGAGTGTAGGCAACGAAGAGGGTTCGCCGTCAGCGAAGCGCGAAGCCCCTTTTTGGCATTGCTTATCGTTCATTTTTTTGGTGTCCTCGTATGCTGTAAACTAGTAGTATTAATAGTAGTAGTTTATTTAGTAGTAGTAGTAGTAGTAGTAGTAGTAGTAGTAGTAGTAGTAGTAGTAGTAGTAGTAGTAGTAGTAGTAGTAGTAGTAGTAGTAGTAGTAGTTTAGTAGTAGTAGTAGTAGTAGTATAGTACGAGTAGTAGTAGTAGTAGTAGTAGTAGTAGTAGTAGTAGTAGTAGTAGTAGTAATAGTAGTATACGTTACAGCCTCTGCTGGCACTGTGACACTACTACTGCTACGTACCACTACAAAACCGGTATACAGGATAATGTACTACTACCACTACTACTGCTGCTCTGCTTGCTGTTGTACACAACTGTACAAAAATAGTACTTGCAAGTATCTCACTCTTCGTCCGAACACCTAAATCGGCCACAGGGTACAGTAGTAGTAGTAGTACATCATGCTTCTGGTAGATACATTGACCGGGGGGGGGGAGTGGGGGCACTCATCTAGGACTATGGGGAAGCCGGGGGGGGTACGGCAGGTGGAGGGGGGGGAGGGGGGGGGGGGGTACGGGGGGGGGGGGGGGGGGGCGGGGGGGGGGGCGTACTCATTTGTTGCTTGCCTTAGTCATTTGACCATTGACCACGCATCCCTTTCGAGACGGAGCACCGGGTACGAGGGGGGGGGGGGTACTACCCCCCTCTCCCCCCCTTGGTCCAGATACTGACTGTCTCCACGCGATTTGTTCAGAAGGTCGTTGAGTGCAAAAACTCTGTGCCTGCGAGGTGAGCTTGAGAGTCAAAGTAACGCATGGATACATATAATATGATACGAGTGCTGCTGTGGTACCTCTGAACATGATGTCGACAATCAGTCAGTCAGTTGTCGTCATAAGCCATACCTGGTAAGCCATAAGATCGTTGCGAACCGCACGGCGGCCGCGTCCACGCTGACTGGCAATTAGATCATATCTACAGATAGATAGATGATGATTTAGATCATCTAGTTCACCACCTACCGTTGTAAAAGGTTCTAGGGTTTGTATCATATGCAGAGTAGTACAGCGTGAAGGGGGACTACTAATTAATATCGCTATCTACACAGATAGTATAATACCAGATACCAGGTAGTAGACAATTGTGACGAGATAATCTATCTTGATGATCCATGAAGCATTTCGTGTACTATGCGTACCGCCGTACGTAGTACCAGGAAGTTATTTGTGACGAAGTCGTTTAGGATCTACTCTGTCTGATCTACGAGGAGTGAGTGAGTGAGTGATGAGTGAGTAACGACACTGCTATTGAATAGGACACTACTATCAATAATAAGGGGAGGGGTGAGCGGCAGAATGAGCAAGGATGATTGAAGAATGGCACGATATTTTCTCTCCTCGTTAACTCGTATATGCGAAGAGAAGCTGCATCATATACTGTACATACCACTCTGGGCGCGAATACAAGGACCGCTTAGTCCTGGTATCAATGTATGAACGGTTCTTATATTTGCGCCCAGAGTAGTATTATATATACCAGGTACATACCTGGTATGTATTTGTATCATACACATGTCTTTTTGTTCTTATTTTTTGGTTCGGCTCGTCGTGTCGCTGTGTTCTCGTACCCGGTACGTTACGCATCTCACTTGCTTTACCCATTAATTTGCGTTTATTTTGTTTTGGTTTTTCTCTGTTTCACAGTCTGTGACCACAGAATTTGTATCTCTCTAGGACTGGGAATCAGGACAGGCACTGGGTGTACTGATGATGTGGTTGAGTAGAAAGAACGGGTTTAATGTGAAGACAACAACAACAACACAACAACAACAGCAGCCAGACGTGACAACTTGGCAATCACTTATTATAGATACTCAATACATACCATACGCTTTTTTGCGTGCCGACTCCACGCTGTTTGTTATAATAGAGGCCCCAGCCGAGCCACCGCTTTCACGCACAAAAGTTATTAATCTATTAATAATCTTCGTACGATACTATAAATGTATTATATGTATTTATATATACTGCTGTATCATATTATATGTCGAAATCGTTTTGTTTGTTGCTGACTCATATTGCTATTATTATTGTAACGGGCCCGTGGACAGAAATTTCTGCTAAGCTAAGGTGTTTACTGTTTACTCGTTATCCTATTAATAGGTCAGGAACGCGAATCGTGGTCCTCAATAAACTTCTGAATAATGGTGGTCCGCAGTTCGAAATCCCTCGCTTGATTGCGAAAGCGGCGCACTCCACTGGATGGACTAAAGCTCCACTGGCTTTGAATGAACTCTGTCTGTTCGTTTTAGCCTTTAGATTTTTCCTGGATTTTTGTTTTCAATCCGTGTCATTGTTGGTCATGAAGATGAACCGCGGTCCGCAGTTAGTTATTCTCAGTAAATCGTGGTGTGGCTCCAGTGTGTGGGTGTGTTGTCTTCACATTAAACCCGTGTTCTTTCTACGTACTCAACTACATTATCATCAATCATCAGACAGACAGAGTACACCCAGTGTCTGTCCTGTTTGATTCCAGTACGAGGTATATACTCGTATAGTGTTCTCTGCTGGCAAGTATTTTGGTATTTTTAGGGGTAGTTATTGGACGACTGTATGACTATTAAGGGTCGTTCTTGTCGAGCAACTCTTTTTTCCAAAATTTCCGATATTCGCGCAATTTTTAGGACTTCCATATTTTCCCCAAAAAAATCCAATTTTTGGAATGCGAAGCCTTCCAAATATTTTGCCCTCTGTAAAAATTCCAAATTTCCAAATAAATCCTGTTTTTTCTTGATTTTCCTGTTGTTTTTTTTTAAATGTTTTTGGAAATTTTGGAAAAAAGTTACTCGATAAGAACGACCCTAACCTAGTGTCCCGTAGGATCTTCCAGGGTTCGGGCTGTTGGTTGTTTTGCGGGCTATCATAGGAAGCACCTACTACGTACTACTTCCTGGTGGGGGATCAAGGATCAATGTAAGGCTGAAGGGCGTACACCCAACCCAACCCCTTAACCTCAGCCCTGACTCCTGACCCCAAACCAACTGATATTTTACCGCAATTGGTTAGGCATGGTCCCCGCATTTCGGAATGATTCGTCCGCGTTCAGAAATTTCTCGTAATTTTCTCGCTCGATGTGAAAGCGGCGAGTAGAGTATACAATCCCGCTATGTATGTACGTTTAATAGCAAGGATGATTTTGTCTTAAAAACTTGTGTAGACCTGTCGTCCGCATTTCGGAATCGATCGTGGTTCGCGTTCGGAATGTTCTCGCAATTTTCTCGCTAGATGCAAAAAAAGCGGCGCAGCCGCGTTCCTCGCCCGTTTCTGATCCGTTTTGGGTTAGGGTCGGGGTTAGGGTTAGGGTTAGGGATTGGGTTGGGTCTACGCTCGTACCTTGATCCCACCAGGAAGTGGCTTCCTAGCTCGCAAAGCAATGCAACAAGTAAGTGAGCATCCCGACCCCGCCCCTCTAAATATCCTTGCTAACGAATTGTAATACGTAGGAGCTCAAAGCGGCACAGCCACTGCCAGCCGCGTTTGTTTGTTTTTGGCCCGTTTCCGGTCCGGTTTGGGTCCGGTTTGGGGCTAGGGCTAGGGTTATAGGATTATGTTATGGTATTCTTGATATCCCCGTTTCCCCTCTATTGTTGTGGAAGCGTTACTATTTATCTATTCCTCTGAGAAGAGGAATACTTGCCCCGCCTGCTCAGAACTTCTGGAGGGGCAAGGAACCGCTAATAATATGAACCAAACACGTGTGAGTGCGAGTGATTGAGAGTAACCAGAGTGAACCTGCACAGCAGCAGTAGTAGTCGGGCTTGCTGTGGCATATCTTCACAATTATTGGGGTTGGGTTGGGTCTACGCCGCCCGTGCCTTGATTCCACTATACACGGAGTGCTTCGTAGGGTGTATACGAAGTATAGGGTTAGCTGCGGAAGCGGCGCAGCAGCCGCGTGTATTTGTTCCTTGCTTCTGGTCCCCCCCCCCCCCGTCCGCCCCTCCTCCCATATGGCTAAGTCGGCGTCACAGAACAAAGGGTTGCTTAGTAAGGATGCAGATCCGCTTCAATGCGCGAAGCTCGCCAACAGCTCGAACGGTGGTGCGCGTTGGGTGCTAGATGTTGCCTGGTCGGTGAAAACCGACATGCTTCCGTCCGGTTGTAGGGATGCGAAGGGTCTATGGTCCTAGATACGGCTGATGCATGGAAATGAGTACCCGTCTCGAAGGGGTTGCATGCGTTGGGTCAAATGGGGCAATGACTTAAGGCAGGCAGCAATGAGTACCCACCGCCTGTTTTGGGAATCTTGGGTTGGGGTTAATGTTATAAGGCTTGACGCTTGGGTTAGCAACTTGGGGGTGGGTGATTGGTTAAGCTTTTTGAGTGTCATTGTTAATGGGCGTTACGAAGGGCCGTTGGGGCTTTTGGTCAAGAATGCAACATAACATAGCAGTCCACCCAACGGCCGGGTCCCCCCCCGCCAGTAGTGAGAAGAGAAGTTGGGTAAGATAATAGGAAGCCAAAAAGAGATGCTGGCTTTAGAGAAAATTTGGCGATACAGTACAAAGTAAAAGAAAGGATGAAGCAAGGGAGGCTAGCGTTAAGAAGAATAATAAGAAGGGGAAAAGAAGACTTAGAGTATACGGGGGGTTTGAGTAGAAGGAATAGGGATCGAAAGGTTATGCTGCATGGCGGCAATTGGAGATTGGAGATAAAGCTGAACTGCGGGTTGTGTAGGGGACCTGGTACTGCAGGAAGTAAGGAGAGGTATAACAAGTAGCGGGAGGAGGAAGAAGTAGATGGAAGCAGATGTGCGGAGCTGGTGGGGCAAAGCATAGAGAGTAGAATTCAGCTAGTAGGGAGAATGTAGAAAGTTTGTTTTAAGGGAGGAAAGGGGATGTGGCTAGAGGGAGGAGATGAGGAAAATAGAATGAGTGTGAGCTATAGAGCAGTTTGTGTAAAACTAAATGGTAGGCGAGAAAACGATCTTGCTTATGTCTTAGGAGATAGATGGTGGCGCACAGGCGGGCGAAACAGGAAGGGGTAATTTGATTAGCTTAAAAAGGTGTGTCTTTGTAAATATATGGAAACAACGTAATGAGCGCCCAAGTGTTGGAGGTGTCTCTATTAGGAGTAGGAACGGTGCTCCGTCTCGAAAGGGATGCGTGGTCAATGGTCAAATGACTAAGGCAAGCAACAAATGAGTACGCCTCCCCCCCCCCCAGTCTAAGCCTTATACCATTGAGTAAGCCGTTTTTTTGCGGTCCTTCCTGTTGTGGGGACAAAACGCTTACTTGGAGTTAAACAGGGGGTCACAGCTTTATTTAGGTTTATCTTGGAATTAGAGTGCACTAACCACTGAAAGGAGGGGTAAGTTTTCTTGTTGCTATTAATAGCAGTCGGGTTGGGTCTACGCCCGAACCCACACTTATTTATTTGGAAAGTGCTTCCTATATATCGATAACCTTTTTTTTTTCAAGGATTGTCACTATTAATAGCAGTTCGGTTGGGTCTACGCCCGTATATACCTTCGCCCCACACTATTTATTTGGAAAGTGTTCTCTATCTACGGGTAAGTATCTGTCTGGTGTTCACGATCGATCGTGGTACTACATTGTCACCCGCGAAATAATCGCGTAATAGTCGTGACTACTCCGACCCCCTGCCTGGCAGATCCGGCGAGATCCGTCCGAACCCCATTGAAATTACTCGTACTACGGTAGACCTACAAAGTAAAGTAAATATATAGGACCTATGGTAGACACAAAACCCTACCACAGGTAGGTATATAGATATATATATTTACGACCTACGTTTTACTTTTTTTGGTAATAAAAATTTCGTGTTAAAGGCAGTTTTCATGGTGGTGGTGAGATTCGAACACACGACCAATACAACCCACAACATTGTGCCGTGTCGACGCCATTTGTTAAGGCGTTCATTAGTAGTCCGTTGGGCTTCGTACTGGTAAAAGGTTAACCAAATAACCACCCAATCTAAGCCTTCTATGTATAACATTCATTCTGCCTTTCGTATATATAGGACGTTTATTTATTCATAGTGAGTAGCGGTATTTACTTACTACTACTGCTTATATTAATACCAGGTACTATTTTTATCAACTCCCCCGGGGCGGGTACTAACACTGCACAATTATTATGCGGATTAGGAAATACAAGTACTATTAAAAGTACTTCCTATGTATTATATTATGATGTTATGATACTACTACAGTACTGTAGTAGGAGATGCCACCCCTATACCTATACTATTACGGTGGACCATAGCAAATAGGACCTACGTTCTACACAAAAACCTATACATTTCCATATTTTTACTAACAATATTTGGTCCCATTTACTACAACAGGTCTTCGGTCCTATTTACTATGTATGGTCCTCCGTAATACTATTAAATAAAATTATTATTATGCTTGCCATCCGACAATGTGTAGTGTTGTTCCAAAAAAGACTCAGGGAACAGAAAGTGAAGAACTCTCCAGATCAAAAGCGTAGCAGTATCATGCGACAAATCAAAACCGACAAGACGCAAATAGAAGGCTACCACATCCAACGTCCTTCTATCTCATCCACCACAAAACGACCAACCCCCCCCCATGCCTGGTTGGTGAAAACCCAACGCGCTCCGTCCCGGCATTGTAGGGATGCGAGGGTCTATGGTCATATGACTACGGCCGTGCACAACATGAGTACACCCCCCCATGCACTCCCGAACAAGCATTTACCAAAGACCCGCTGTCTATAAATGGCTGGTTTATAACTGCTACGCGCATGTTTCGACGCGCAGAAGGCCGTGCGGTGTTGCTGGTCTACACTGTAATCGGTAGTACCTAAGAAAGAGTATCTGCCGTCTTGCTCTCTCTATATAAAATTATTATAAATACGTCAGCTGTGAGTTCAACCGATTGAATAGTAGATACTCAACTTTGTGAGCTGCGTAGAATGTTGTAACTACCCCTGTGACCCTAACCGGGAGCGGAAACAGGTCAAAACGGAGGCAAAACGGGCCAGAAACTAACTCACGCGGCTAAGCTTCGCCGCTTTTTCGTAGCGCGCGCGAGAAATTTCCGAACAAACTGCTGCTGCTGCTGCTGCTGTGGACCACGATTCAAAAGTGCCAACCACGATGATTCGCCTCAGCCCCATACCAGGTATCATATTATATAACCCCCAACCGAGCCCAAAACGGACCAAAATGGGCTCGAGAGTAACGCACGCGGTTTCTGCTCTGCTCCGCCGCTTTGGATGTTTCGCACCGAACGAGAAAATTCGACGAAAATTCACGATTTATTCCGAACTGCGGACCAGAGTACGTCTTGAAAAATACCCCTGCTGGTATTCATAGATCAATACGAACCCATGGGCCAGGACTTAAGTTTTATGTTGGAAATTTCGTCCAAAATTTCAAAATTACTGAAAGGTACATGGTGTCGTAGGGAGTACCTGGTATAAAATTACTGGAAAGTTCTGTCCGACCGAACACTCTGTTAAAAAAAGTGATATCATCGTCTTATGTACAAAATGTTCGGACGAATCTTTCAGGGGTCAGGCTGTTCACTATTTCACGATTGTGCGAACTAGGAAACATTTCCTAGTGTCATGAAGGTAAGAAGGTATTCATACATAGGTTAGGTTCATAGGTGGGGTGTGGACATATAGACCCAGCCCAACCCCTATAACTAACTGTTGTGATGGTATCACGTAGCTATGAGGAGGTGCAATACGTATCATTACGAGTAGATAGACGAATGCGTACGAGCAGGAGATTACCTGACGTGCTAGTCTTGGAAAAACGTCTCCGTAGATCGTACATGACGTATGAAGGTACATGGGTAGTGGGATCAGCCTGGTACTTGGCTGAGCCCTACCTTCGTACTCCGTTCTCGTATATACCCTATCGAGCTCTACCATGAGATAAGCAACAAGAAGAGCATTACCAAGGGGAAGCGTGCCCTCGCCAGCATCGACATCCCTGTGCCCCCCCCCCCCCCCCCCCCCCCCCCCCCCCCCCACCCCCGGGCCCCCCCCCCCCCCCCACAAGGGCCTTCCTTCGCATATGGCGTCGTCGGCAGGACTTGGTCACCGCTGAGCCTGGCGCGCCTTCGTCAAAGCTATCTTCCTGAACTACCCTCCAGCTGCTCAGCTTGTGAGCATCATGAGCAATTCTGTTTTTTGCATAGTTCAGAGTCATCTTGTTTTTGTACGGCATCATCTGTTGTTGTCCCATTGGCCCGACCACGGACTCCATGCTATACTTACGTACGAGCCTCTTTAGGTCCAGGTTCGGGACCTCTTGCTTTTTTGCATCGTAGCAGTGCATTGCTTTCTCTTTATTATTACGGAGGACCATACATAGTAAATAGGAGACCAACTATCGTCATTAAAAAAAGGTAAATATATAGTTTTTTTAGTGTACTGTAGGTCCTAATTACTATATAGTCCTCCGTAATACTCGCAGTAATTTCCTTGCGGCTTCCGTCTTTTGGATTTCGTTTTTTTTCCCGGCACCTTCACGCCACGGTTCGCTTACCACATGGCTTTCTTTCGCCTTAGTCGTAGCCCGCTTGCTGTTGGCATATCGTCGTAGTCTTTCTTCTTGTGAGGCGCGTTGTCTCACGCGTGGGGCGTTGAAGCCTCGTTACGAGGTGTGGGGAAGATTTACGTCCTCATTTATTTGTTTCGAATAGCCGCAACCTTCGACCCCCCTTTCCGATTTCTGGGATGATATATGATCACATCATCCTTTGATCGTCGTGTGATCTGCATCTCTACTGTACGACTATTCAGGGTGGGCTGATGCGATGGTATCACGTAGCTATGAGGAGGTGCAACATACTCTACCATGAGATAAGCAAGAAGAGGAACTTTGCCAAGGAGAAGCGTGCCCTGCGGGTCAGCATCGACATCCCTGTGCCCCCCCCCCCACTGTTGGAGGTGTCTCTATTAGGAGTAGGAACGGTGCTCCGTCTCGAAAGGGATGCGTGGCCAATGGTCAAATGACTAAGGCAAGCATCAAATTAGTACGCCCCCCGTCCTCCGAGTGTAAGGGGTTTCCTTAACATAACTCTCAGCCTAACGAAAAACGAAAAACGAGCAGGGGGAAAATGAGTGTGAACATTACGATTTCGCCATAACATGGTCGTCATGGTCGGTGAAAACCCGACATGCTCCGTCCCGGCATTGTAGGGATGCGAGGGTCTATGGTCATACGACTACGGCCATGCATGAAAATGAAGTACACCCCCCCCCATAGCGACCTACCCCGCCCCCGTCTCGGAAAGGGCCGAGTGCGCGGCAATGTTTCTGAATGGACTAAGGAAAGCATTCCAAATGAAGTCACGCTCCCCCCCCCCCGCGCCCCCCCGCTTTGCTGAAGTGGACAAAAACAAAAATCCCCGCCCTTTTTGCCCCACCCCCTCCTCGGAGATTTCTTTGGCGACACAGTTTCACGATGCTTTTCATAGGCTCGTTCGCGGGTCGATTCAAACCTGCTGTCAGAACGGGTCGAGGGTCGGGTCGGGTAACGGGTGACCGAATCCCGACCAGTGATGATATGAAAACGCCACCCGACGTCCGACCGCGACGCGAACGACCCGAGCCCGACCAGCCCAACGCAATCGGCGGAGATTGCGAAAATTTCTGACCGCGACATAAGGTTGGGTCCATCTGAGAGCCATTTGTTTTTGCGGGTAGGCCATTCTCACACAATAATCATTTATTTTTTTTTGTCTTTTCTTTCCCCTCCCCCCCCCCTACACTACCGGATACCGGACCCCTTTCTATGAATTCACACATACACATTATATTCACGTATTGTAGCGAGCATTAAAAACCCGAGGGCGATTTCCATGTACACTGCCATGCAACTACTACTACTACTACTACTACTAGTACTACTACTACTACTACTACTACTACTACTACCACTACTACTACTACTACTACTACTGCTGCTGCTGCTACTACTACTACTAGTATAATAATGACCCCATGGAATTACCCCCCAAAAGATAGGGCTGGGCCCCTGGTACTGGCTGGGGGAGCTGCCAGGGTTGCCAGTGTACTGACTACATTCACGTATATATACGTCCCACAAAAAAAGGGCCTCATAATATAGCGGAAACCCTTCAAAATGCGCGGCGCCAAGAGCGGGAACTCAATATTCAGAAGAGATATAGACCGTGAGCACGAACGACGAATCCGTCTAAACCACTACTGATGATGCTTGGGCGCCATGAAAATCCCTCTCGTACAGATCATGTCACATCGTTCAATTTGTTCGCCTCTTCTCGTTTTTCCTTGGTCAATCTAATCTACCACCCAATAATTGCCTCTTTGATTCGATTCCATGGTCAATTTGCGTAAAAAAGAACGTCCATTCAGAACTGAAAAAAAATGTCCCACACTAATTCCAAGTAGTTTCTCCCCAAATTCGTGGGACTAGTTCTTAAGGGGTTAAGCAGGGCGCCTCCAGCGGGCCCCCCTAGCCAGGCGGGAGGGGGAGGGGGGTCGTTCGAAGTGCACTGTTTTTGTTTTCGGGTACAGTGCACTGGCCAGTACATACTAATGCACTGACTGGTGGGAGCTATACCAGTAGGGCCCAGCCCTACCAAAAGAGCTACTACTGTAGAATAATACGTAGCCCCATGGAATTACCCCCATGCAGCTAATTTAATTGCATCACGTGGGTGTGTGTATTTACCAGGCATAAGCAAAACAGGGTTGGGATAAAGAATGGCTGCTTCCTCACAGCCTGAAGCGGCGGTATAAAGGTGGTGTGATATGTTGGCACGCCCACTATTTATTGCGCTGTTCGTTCGATGCTTCACCTATCTATACAGCTAACACCTCTTTTTAGAAAGAAAGAAAGCTCTACGTTCGAGTAGACTCTTGTTTAGAGCTCCATATTCAGCACGCGTGCAACCGAGCACATCCATTCATCAAGTTGATCGCCATGCACTCGTTAATGGTACGGATACAAACAATTGCATCTACCTGACCTTGTTGTTTTACGAAAGAAAGTACGAACCAAAAAAAAAAAAACGGAACACACAGAAAGGTAACTCGATCCCCCTAAAGTTACGACGCTGGTGGTGGTGGTGGTGGCGGCGGCGGCGGCGGTGGTGGTGGCGATGCGGAGAGGAGGTAAAAAGTCCTGGCACTAAAAAATGTAGTGAAAAACAACATCAACGCAAGAACACCGACAATACATCAATCAACACGCATGGACATCCTTCCATATCATCACCCCTCATATCCTCTGCGATACATCAATCAGCGCATGAATGAACGTCATTCCATACCACCCATCATTGTTCCGCTGCAAGCGTAGAACATGGGAAACGCACGTGTTCGTCGTCAAATAATAGACGCCATGCTCACAGGAAAAAAAAAAGTCACAGGAATTAAAAAAAAAGAAAAAGAAAACGAAATCCGCGAGGTGTTTTTGCGCTCCCATCACACAGGGGCACACACCGATTCTCGCCATAAAACGGGAAACAAAAAAAGCCTTTTTTTTTTTTCTTGTGTATATTTCTAATCAATTACTCGTAAAGGCAAACAACCTAAAGAGGTGGATGGTGCCGCGACACAATAACTAGGAGATTAAGGAGGCGTAACAGAACAACGGTTTCATGTATCGACACAAAATATTAAAGAAAAGGCATAAAAATAAACTACCGCATAGTATATAGAGATTGCACCGGGGGAGGCGTGCTTTCTCTGCCCACCATCCCCCCATCCCGGGCCGGCCGGCCGGCGTCCCATGGCGCTGATCGCACGCAACGAAACCTCACAGGCTGCACTGGGGGTATAATATGTGCCCCGCCACAAAATTAAGACAAGAACAAAAATGATCCGCCCGTACACCATCTGCACGAAACGGCCTGAAGAAAACTCTTGAACGTCACACGTCGAAAATCCCGCCTTCCAAATCCCCACTGATATATATGACGAGCGTCGATGAAAGCTCACCCCGCCAAAAAATAATAATCATTTTTTGGCGCATTCCTTTGGGTTTTTCCCTTGGGGTTTTTTTCCCTTGGGGGGTTTTCCCTTGGGGGGTTTCCCTTGGGGGTTTTTCCCTTGGGGATTTTTGCCTTGGGGGTTTTTCCCTTTGGGTTTCCCAAAGAAACTCGGTAGCTTTTCGATCGACTCTCACCCATCGTGAAAAAACAGCGGTGACTCACGAAAGGGTACTGCCAGCGTAAAGCGGCGTCCCACGTCTGCCTACGTGTGCTGTCAGCTATCCATCCCACCACCATGAAGCTCTCGAACCACTTGCATGACAAGAAAAATGCTTGCTAACGACTGGGACCGCGAGGCAGCTACGGGGGGCGACAGCTAGCTAGCTAGCTGCCGATCACGCTGTGAAACTCATCGGCTTTCTGCAATGGACATCAACAACACACCGCTATATTCCCATAAGTGGGGGATGAAGCGAGATTCATCGAACGCTATGATACGACTAAACTAGAGCAAAAACGCCACGCGTCAACATTTTTTTTTGAGGTTTGCGTGTGCGCATGGAAAGCCGTGACAACGACACGCTCCCCTTGACCGCGCGTACACTTGTTTGTTTTTCCCATCGCGCTCAACACCAGACACACGGAATTCTCCTCTTCCTCATCTTGCACATTCACCAAAACCAACACAGAAACAAAAATTCTTCTCACGCCCATTCGGGCTCTCTCTCCCCCTCGCAGCGCCAACTACCTCCCCCCCGCGTACATGCGATGCCAAGTCGTGCATCGTGTGGGTCACGTGTCCTACGCAAGAGCCACACAGTATGTGCTCCGCGCCGACACACCCGATACAACCCGGCCACCTATGCTAGCCATATATCATCCAAGCATACCCGCATCCAACTGCAAAAAAGGGATTGTACATCGACCAGTCTACCTCTCTCGTCAAAAACAAAATCTACAAAAAAGTGACATGCCAAGCTTTTGCCTCCGCCGACCTGCATACTCCCCACGAGGAAGGCTTCCTCCGGGTCCACGCCGTCAACTTGAAGACCTGACCGCGTGCCATCCCCCGTCATCCACCGCCCGCACCACCCCTTGCCCCCCCCTACCGCCGACAAAACCACACCCATCATAATGCCCACGGCGCGAATGGAGGCTAGCAGCTTTTCACGAAGATTCATTCCACCATCATCGTGATACACCTCCCCCAACAGCCCCCAACAGGCGTGTTGCATTCTCACCCTCACTGCCTACCGTCTAACAAACTCATCTGGCCGATTCACCTCCGCCGCCGCGCCGCTTCCGTGGGCGAGCAGCAAACGATACGGCACAAACACAGCTATCCTGGCGTAGTCGGCACCAAAACCCCATGGGGGATGGGGGCGGGGTCGCTTAACGCGACCCTGCCGCTCCAATTCGTAGCGGCAACCCTTTCAACCACACTCGGTTACTACCCTGTTCACACACCCCCCCCCCCCCCCCCCCCCCCCCCCCCCCCC